>CAIGRN010039897.1:0-10878 GCA_903798345.1 Fraxinus anomala
TGCATTTGGGAATTGTTTTGTACATTCACAGACTTTGGTATATTTTAGCTCATTTTGGTACATTTCCTAGGGTTAATTATCCAATCCATCACTGAACTTTATCTAAAGTTTCCACCAAGTCACTAAAATTCAAAAACTATGTTGTTCTTCGAACTTTCCAAACAGTAACCCCATCCATCACCAAACGAACTTCTGTTAAAAAACTTTACGAACTTGATGATGTGGCAGATGGAATACATCGGTAATCAGTAATTGGAATCTGGAAACCAGAAATCGCCAGTGCATGAAAAGCATTACACCACACATACTATAAATTTCCCATTGCAAAAGCATCCCAAGTTCCATAAAAATTAGAATGGCTATTAGAAAAGCATTACTTCAAAATCAGCATGGTTATTACAAAAACATTACAAAAGCATCCCAACATCTCAGGTTCCATCAAAAGCATTATATAAGCATCCCAGCATCCCATATGTAGGGGTGGTGATTTGGTGTTTGAGGGTGCCAATTTTCGGTTGTATACCAGTGAATTTCGGCCTTCGCCTTTCAATTTGTCGCCAGCTCCGGGGTTGAGTTCTTGTCAATTTGGGGGAAATAAGATGGGCAGTTAGGTTTGTTTAGTGTCATGTTCTAGTGTTTTTTTTGTTTTTTTTATAAAAAGTTTTTTCAAATATAGAGCCATGCAAAAAAAAATCCACATCACTAGCACCTTTCTTGCATGGCCCGAATCACTTACACAAACTTGCCACGTCATGTATTCCGTCCACCACATCATCAAATCCGTCAAGTTTTTTAATAGAAGTTTGTTTGGTGATAGATGGGGTTACTATTTCGAAAGTTCGGTGATGAACGGCATAGTTTTAGAAGTTTGGTGACATGGTGAAAACTTTAAATAAAGTTCAGTTATGGTTGGGGTAATTAACCCCATTTCGTGCATTGGAACATTTGGACACATGTTCATTCTTTATTATTTTTTTTTTCCAGTTTTAAACTTTTAAGTTGTTTTGGTAAAGTTTTTGCAGTTTGGTACATCATTGTGCACTTTAGTACATTTTAATACCTATCGTGCATCTTGGTATGCTTTGGAGCGTTTAAGTACATTTCATGCACTTTGGTACATTTAGCTCGATTTTTGTATAATTTCGTATTGTTTGGTACATTTTGCACAAATTGGTATGTAAGCATGTTTTAATACGTGTCGCGAACTTTGGCACACATTGGTGCATTTGGTAGATTTTGTGCAATTTTGTCTCGTTTTGCAAGATTTTGTGCCACTTCGTGTACTTTGGTACACTTCGCATAATTTGATACATTTTGGCTCAATTTGGTACATTGTGGCATGTTTGAGTACATTTCTTGTCTCTTAGTATACAGTTCACATTTTGGTATATTTTTACGTGATTTTGTACATTACACATAACAGGGTACAACTTGAGCTTTTTTGATATATATCACGATGTTTGTTACATTTTGACTTGCTTTGATACATTTCATTCACTTTGGTATATTTTTGCATGTTTTGATGTATTTCGTGCATCTTGATACACCTTCGCCGTTTCAGTACATTTGACATAGTTTGGCACATTTTGTTACATTAATTTACATTTCATCCGGTTTGGCACATTATGGCATGTTTAACATTTCAATCACTTTAGTATATTTTGGCTCATTTCAATATATTTCTCGTACTTTACATCATTTTGCTGCATTCTATACATTTCGACCAGTTTTGCTTGTTTTGGGTTCATTTTCTTGTTTTGAGACAGTTCACGCATTTTGGTAAGTTTTGGTACACTATGGTAAGTTTCACTTAGTTTGGTACATTTTTGTGCATTTTGGAATATTTCATACAGTTTAGTACATTTTGACATTTGATACAATTGGACATGCTTTAGTGCAATTTGGTATATTTCGCCACGTTTTTGGTACCTTTTGCGTATTTTGGTACATTTTGAGATTTTTTTTTTGTATATTTTAGCAAATATTAGTATATTTTGGCTCCTTTTTGGTATATTTCGCACATGTTTCTACATTTTGGAGTGTTTTGGTAGATTTTTTTACTTTAGAAAAATAGTCCACTTCTCGTGTCTACCAACATTTTGGATTGTTTTGGTACATTTCATACTGTTTGATACATTTTGGCGCGATTTAGTGTTTTGGCACGTTTTAGTGCATTTGTTTTGGCTCTTAGTACATATTGTGTGGCGTTGTGGTATAGTTTTACATAATCAGTTAACCGGACATGATTTGGCCCGGTTTTGGGTTCAGTTTCCCATTTTACCGGTTGAACCGGCGGGGCCGGCCGATTTTGACAACATTGGTTTTTTCATTCACCTAGTGATGTATTATTAAGGAATCTTTACATGTTCCAGATGTACCAATAACAATATCAAGAGCAAAGAAGATTTAGGAAGAGTAAGGGTTTGTCCAAGTTATGTGGGGGCCAAGATTTCAAGCGTAAGGAAGAACCAACCTTAGGGCATTTGATTCAAACTACGAAAGAGGGAGTTGAGCTGCAAAGTTATGCCCACGCAACAACCAAATTCAAAACCCGAGAGTAAAGTTGTTTAATTCAGGAACCATGCGCACGCATGGGTTCCTGGGTGGCCACAAGGGATTTGTTTTTCAGATTATTTTGGACTTTATTTTGTTAAGTTTATCAAGTTGTTTTTCGAGTAAATTAGGGTTGAGTTCGTCTATATAAGGCTTTATTCATTGTATAGACAATAACTTATAATTTGAGAGATTAAAATCAAAGTTATAACCTTGACCCAATGATTTCTTGAATCAAAAACCAAGGTTGGAAGGGTTGAAAGCCAAGAAGATTGGAAATTTTTGATAAATTTTGGATAGTTTGAACACTATAAAGGTTGGAAGTCTTTAATAAGTTCTGGATAGTTCAATTATGAACAAGATAGAAAGCAAAAATCTCACTTTATAATCTCTTAAATTAATATTTTGTTTGTACAATGAATATGTCTTATCTCCAAACATAAAACAAATTCTAATCAAAACAAAACTATAATTGTAGAGACAAATCCAATTAAACTTGAAAACTTTAAAATATATCTAAATAAAACTAAAATATTCTGAAATAATGAAAATATCCTTAAACTAACTAAAAACAGAAAAATGGTAAAATGGACCCATAAACAGTGGAATCTGGCCTTGAAAGTTTGACTAAGTTTGTCCGGCAAAAATATGTAGAATCAAAATACGCTTTCAAATTGTACTCATGGGCGAAAATTCGACGACTGACTTGAAAATTATTTATGTTTTCTTACAATTTACACATTTTCATACATCCTTCTTACCATTCAGTTTTTTAATTGGTCTAGAATTTCTCTGATCATTAATTCGTGTCATTCCCATCCTCTTCAAAAGGATTTGATTGAGAATCAACACCTTCAAATTGAATATGCTTTTCTTGAACTTTCTTTGCCTTTTTCTTGAATTTTCTTGTCTTTTACCCCTTTCTTTGCTCTTTCTTTAATGTTCTTTCTTTAATGTTCTTTACTATTTTTTTTTTTCTAATTTGTTTTTACGCAAGTTAATGGAAAGATTTTACATAACCTAATTTTAGAGCCAAAGTTGTTATACCAATTGATGTGTATCCCGTTGTAAGATGTATCCTAGAATCCACACAAGATTTGATAGAACCCCACGAAGGCAAAAATTGGAGTTATAACCTTAACCCCATATTTCTTGAATCAAGAATCAAGGCTGGAAGGGTTTCACGTCACAAAGAATGGAAATTTTCGATAAATTCTAGATAGTTTGAACGCAACAAAGATTGGAAAATCTTTGATAAATTCTAGATAGTTCAATAAAGGACAAGATAGAAAGTTAAAATTTTATGATTAATCTCTTAATTAATGTCCTGTTTGTATAAGGAATATGTCTTATATAGGCAAACATAAAATAAATCTCAATCAAAACAACACTATAATTCTAAAGACTTTGAAACTATAATCGAAATACGCCTTCGGATTGAACTCATGGACGAAAATATGAAGACCATGCTGAAAATTATGCACATTTCCGTACATCCTTCTTATCCTTCGCTTTTCTAATTGGTTTAGAATTTTTTCTGATCATTGATTTGCATCATAAAACAAGGTTTTGGTTTTTTACTTCCTATCTCCAGTTCTAATTTCTTGTCTCTTTCATTGAGTCTTCATCCCATTCTTGAAGTCATTCACATCAAAAATCACACCAAGCATATTCAGGTTTTAATTAGTGCAACAATATTTTTTTTTTCTGATTTCTTAACTTGTAATTGATCTATTTGTAATTTTTCATAAAAAAACAAAATGCAAGAAAAATGCAACGAGAAATAAAAAAAAAAAAAGAAAAAAAAGAGAAGCAAAGAAATTTCAAGAAAAAAGCTACAACGTTTAAGAAAAGCATAATCAAATTTCAAGAATCCTTTTTATGGAATTCTTGTGGAACTATTTTCCAAAAAATACCATCTTTACTACTATTTGATATATAAATCATCACTGGAAACCATTCTTGTTGTGAAAAAGGCATAAACTAGTTTCAATAAATATTTTCTTGGAATTCTTGTGGTGTTTCCATTATTCTTTTGATCTTTCCTTCTTAAGTCATTTCTCGAGTCTTGTTATCCTTCTTGTTTCTCGAGTTCATACTGGTTTAAACATTGCAAAGGTTGTATTTTTGATTGATTTTAGTTAGTTCCTTAAAGAACTTGAAAGGGAAAAAAGCATAAAGAAGAAGTTGTAAGAGTGGTGAGCTTATTATCAGAAAATCCAATATAGAGTGAACCACTTGAGTGTAAACTCTTGAGGTTACTTTTCCTAGTTATTAAAATGTCGGACAAGTGAGATTCAACATCTAGGGAGGAAACAACCAATTTTTTATGTTCAAAAGCAATACAACAACAATTTGAGCGAATGAATGTGGTGGTGGTGTTTGGAGAAATTAGGGATAGAATGGAGCAAGATACAAAGATTGCAAGTTTACAAAGGGAACAACCAATTAGAAGGCTAGTTGGGGTTGGACAAAATAGGTGTGGAATGTTCCTTTAGGTGATTATGAAGATGAAATTGAGCTCAGAAGTGGAGATGAGTAGGCAATAGCCTCTAAAGTGGAAGTGGATATATGAAATGAGGTAGGCATGGGAATGGTGGCCCTATGAGAGACTTTTGGTGGCCAAGATAAAGATAAGTTGATCGAAATTTGGATGGAAATGAGATGAAAATACCTTCCTTCCAAGATAGAAACAATCCTGATGAGGTTAGCGTGGAGGAACAGGCACTTGCGTATTTGGAACGCTTGAATAGTCGGCGTTTGAAGAAAATGACGTAACTTTTGCATACGGTGTCCGTTTTGGGCCCATGACCACATTCCGAAAAGCTCACGACGATTCCCATTGAACTCATAGATATGCTATGATGTATGATGAATTTTGAACGTTTGAATTCGTTTGTTAAGTCAAAACGACACTTTATGTTTCTTAGTTTACTATTTACAGTATTTATTTATTTTGCTTTGTAGCCCAATCCATTAAGAGACTGCTGACCCAGTAGATTATCTGTTATTTTCATATTTAAGGCGCTAAAACGTCTTGTAGGATTTTTGGTTGTTCATGAAATAAGAAAAGGCGTTTGTTTTCTTAAGAGCAATCTGTTTCATCTTGTTATTATTGTGTTTGTAGTTTCGAACTACATCAAATCCTCAAGTTTATTTGGAGAGGGAGAAGAAGTTGGAATTAATATTTGATTGTCATAACTATTTTGAGGAGAAAATGTGATACTAGTAGTTATTGAGTTAACTGATTATGCAATAATATGGTGAGATCAATTGGAGACACATATGAGGAGAAATCACGAGAGACCTATAGATGGCTGAGATGAATTAAAACCCTCGTGAGTAGGAGATTTGCATCTAGTCATTACCATAGGGACCTTTATCCAAAATTACATAACTTTATTCAAGGTTTTAAGGATTGTGGAATATTATAAGGAGAAAAAGGTGGTTATGATTAATAAGGAGGCTACAATGATCAGGTTTTTGAATGGGTTAAACAAGGCCAATATAGTTGAGTTATAACACGATGAGGACTTATAGGACATGGTGCACATGGCTATGAAGGTGGAGAGGCAATTGAAAAGAAAATGTGTAGCAAAGTATTCTTCGGGTTCTCACATGGGAAAAATCAAATTGAAGTTTCAAAATATTGTTTATACCGTTGTCCTAGCTAATTGAGATTTGGCTACACATATTCAAAGTAATAAAATTCATAAAAGTTGAGCTCAGCATCACCGAGATTAAGAAAATAATACGTCATAGAGTTGTGGAATCTTCAAGCATTTGACATCAAAATCCTCAATTTCATCTTCTTCAAGCTCCAAACTCTATATGTAATCTTGTTTGTATCTATGTATTCCTCTACAATAAGCTCTCGTTTGAAGCCCAAGGTGCTTAATATAGGTGAGGGCTTTTTAACCTAGCCATACTCAAAAATATGCAAAAATTGCCCTTTGGAGTCACACAATAAGTAAAATTCGAGTTGCTGGTTTTAAATTCTTGCAAGAAACTCATGAACTGACATTTCTTGCTTAATCAGCGAAGTTTTTGCTTAAGCAAGCAATACTTGCTCTCAAAATCTTCATTCTCGATAATAAAAGAATGGAGGATGATGATGCTCTCAAAATCTTCATTCTCGCCATTTTCTTGCTTTAACAATGAAATTCTTGCTCGAGCAAGTCATAATCATTTTTTCAACTTCGTTCATTTTCTAGCCTGTAGGTCTTGATTCTACATATCAATTCTTCAAATTTCACTTCAAAGCAGGTCAACATATTCTCGTTTATTGCCAAGCACTTCACATTAGGGGCTTTCATCCTAAAAAACAAAAGTTAAGTTAACTAAAATATCTCCAATATGTTACGAGCTTCAATGTTGTCGTTGCAAAAGTCTTCGTCGAACGTTGCTTTCCATTTTGTTCGTAGTCTATGCTTTTATCTTTATTTTTTACAACATCAACATTTGCTGAGTGTTGTTAACATTCGTCTTGACATCGTTTTTTGTCTGTAGTCTTTTATCAATATTTTTGCAATGTCAATGTTCACAGAGTGTTGTTAACATCCGTATTGACAACGTTTTTTGTTTGTAGTCAATGCTTTTACCCTTAATTTTTGCAACTTTTGCTGAGTGTTAATGTTGAAATGTGGAAATAAATCTACCCGAAAATTAAAAAAAAAAAATCTTTAATTCAAGAAACAAGATCGTCTATTTACGTGTATATTATATCAATAATAAATGATTCGAATTTTTACCTAAATTTGATGATTAATTTGTGAATTGGATTTGAATCACGAATTTCCAGCTTTTTAGATCACAAGTCTTCGACTTTTAATTCCAAGAACTTCATGTTCCAAACTTTCAAATCTTCAATGGTATTCTTTAAAATCAATACTACATCTCTGTTCAAATTTGAATACTATGGAATAGTATATTTTGTTGTGCTTTGTGGGATCTCCAGATACCATCTACTCTCTATATATAGAGATAAATTAGTACCAATCCATATACAATTTGAATTCTACATTCAATAGAAATCTTAATTGAAATCCAAATAGGAGTTTTAATTAAAATTCAAGTCCAATTAGTTTAAATTTAATTACATTTGTAGTCCTAGAACTTCAATTATAATTACACTTAAGTTTAAAACTTTCACAACAACTACAAATAAGTTCAAATTTTTATTATAATTGCAATTAAGCCCAAAAAATTTATAATAATTATAATTAAGTTTCAATACTTTATAGAGCTACCGCAGGGTCCTGATTAAAGATATATAATCCAAACTCCAAAATTAGATCATGGCTAATCTACTCTAGACCACCCAATCTAATCATTCTTTGCTTTTTTTTCATTAAAGGCAAAGACTACACTATCAGAATATATAAAATCGCAGTACTCACCTAGCAAATCCAACTTGTATGCATTGTCATTTATACGCTCAAGGACTTGAAAAGGTCCATCTCCTCTCGGAAGCAACTTATAATGCCTTTGTGTTGGAAATCTCTCTTTCTTCATGTGCAACCAAACCCAATTGTCGGGTTCAAAAATCAGCTTTCGGCGCCCTTTGTTAGCTTGTTTTGCATATTGCTCAGTTTTTCTCTCAATATTGAGTCTTTCCTTCTCATGTTAGATGCCTAACAAATTCAACCTTTTTCTTTCCATCCAAGTTAGCACGTTTAGACAAAGGTAATGGCGTTAAATCAAAAGGAGTTAAAGGATTTAAACCATAAACAATTTCAAATGGTGAAACTTAGTAGTAGAATGAACAGTACGATTATAAGCTAACTCAATATGTGGTAAACACTCTTCCCAAGTTTTGATATTCTTTTTAATAATAGCCCTCAACAAAGTAGACAAAGTTCTATTCACTACTTCGGTTTGACCATCAGTTTGTGGGTGACAAGTAGTAAAAAACAATATCTTAGTCCCCAACTTACACCACAAAGTTTTCTGAGAATTTAGCATCTCTATCCGAAACTGTTGTTCTAGGCATACCATGTAATCTTACAATTCCTCTAATGAACATATCAGCAACATGGGAAGCATCATCAGTTTTGTGATATGGAATAAAATGTGATATCTTGGAATATCTATTCACAACCACAAAAATTGAATCTCGGCCACGTTTAGACCTAGGTAAAACTAACACAAAGTCCATCGAAATATCGATCCAAGGCTTACTAGGAATGGGCAATGGCGTGTATAAACCATGGGGTTGCACTTGGGATTTTGCTTGCCTACATGTGACACATCTACCACAAATTCTCTCAACATCCCTTTTCATGTGTGGCCAATAAAAGTGTTCTTACAAAACGACTAAGGTCTTAGCAACTCCAAAGTATCCCATTAAACCTCCACTATAGGATTCCATGACTAACAAATCTCGCAAGGAGCAATTCGACAAACACAACTTGTTCTCCCGAAACAAGAAACCCTCGTGCCAAAAGAACTTACCTGCTGCATTTTTCTCATAATTTCGAAACTCTTCACAAAAATCGTGGTCTAAAGGATACAATTATTTAATGCTCTCAAAACCAAGTAATTTTACATCAAGAGTAGAAATTAATATGTACTTTCGAGAAAGTGCATCTGCAACGATATTTTCCTTACCTTACTTGTATCAGATGACATATGGAAATGTCTCAATGAATTCCACCCATCGTGCATGTCTCCTATTCAACTTGTTGGCCTTTCAATTGTTTCAAGGATTCATGATCGGTGTGAATCACGAATTCCTTAGGCCAAAGGTAGTGTTGCCATGTTTCCAATGCTCAAACATTGCATACAATTCTTTATCATAAGTAGGGTAGTTCAAGGCTGCCCTGCTTAATTTCTTACTGAAATATGCAATTGGTCTTTCTCCTTGCGTAATAACTGCCTATACCCATACCTGAAGCATCACATTCAATTTCAAACGTGTTAGTAAAATCAGGCAAAACAAGTAAATAGGCATGAGTTATTTTTTCTTTGATTAATTGGAACGCCTTCTCTTGCTCGTCTCCCCATTTGAAACCAACGTTCTTCTTGATGACTTTGGTAAGTGGGGAGATACTGCTAAAGTCTTTCACGAACCTTTGTAAAAACTAGCGAGTCCATGAAAACTACGAATATGACTTACACTCGTGGGACTCGGCCATTCCTGAATCACACGGATCTTCTCTTCATCAACCTGTATTCCTTGTGCGTTCACAACAAAACCAAGAAACACAAGCTTATCGGTGCAAAAGGTGCATTTCTTCAAGTTAGCAAATAACTTCTCTTTTTTAAGTTCATCAAAAATTGACTTTAAATGTACAGCATGATCATCGAAGTTTTTGTTATAAATGAGAATATCATCAAAATAAACGACAACAAATCTACCTATGAAAGCCCACAAGACATGGTTCATTAATCACATGAAGGTACTCGGTGCATTAGTTAATCCAAATGTTATATATAACTAACCACTCATACAAACTAGTGATGGCAATAGTTTAGTTCGGGGTTGGTTCAGCTAAAACCATAATCGCACCAAACACACCATAACCACGTAAATCGGTTTGGTTCGGTTCGGCTCGGTTCCTATCTCGGTTCGGTTAATAACCACAAAAATGATTTTTTTTATAAGTCCAACCTCCAACCGTCAAATTGAAAAAAAAAAAATTATGAAGAAAAGTTAATAAAAATAAAAATACAATACTAAGTCAATTTAGCAAACAATATCCCAAATGAAAATGCAAACAATATCCCAACTTCCAAATGTAAAATTCGAATTTAACAAACAATATTATCAACGTAGGTCAAGACTCTTACTAGCATATGTCAATCTTCATTCTTCCCCACAACTCTTACTAGCATAGGTCAAGAGTCAAGACTCAAAATTGATTCCTATATAGTAAATAAGAAATGTAATTAGAATAATAATATAACTATACTACCTAATCAAGAATGGTCTTAACTGAAAATTTAAACAAAAAAATGCACCTCTTTGTCAATGTCCTACTTAAAGCAGTAAAACAAGAGTNTGAAAATTTAAACAAAAAAATGTACCTCTTTGTCAATGTCCTACTTAAAGCAGTAAAACAAGAGTTCATTAGGCACTACGACAGAAAATAAATTTCTATTCTGCATTTGTAGAAAATCAAAATTCTTTATTCTGACCCACTAAAGGGGATAAAGAAACCATCCCCTGTACCTACAAAATAGAGAAATGTAAATGACAATAACTATAAAAATAAAATTACTTGACAGATATATGAAAAATAAAAGCAGAAATAAAAAAATAATTCTTCTCTGCTGGATTGGTAAATTACCAAGCTCTTGCAAACAATATAACCCAAAATATAT
>CAIGRN010039913.1:0-41287 GCA_903798345.1 Fraxinus anomala
AGAACCAGTGTTTCGTTTAACTAAAGTTGATTCGCATAGAGATATGGAATTGAATTAGTTAAATAAGTTCAACGAGAACTCGAGAGGGGTAAATTGAATACAATAGAAGAATTCGATCGAACACTACATTAAGTTATAAATCTTGAATTAAGAATAAATGTGATCAATAGATGAAATTGTTATGCCCTAATATTCATTACATATTTGTTTCTCCAATTATTCATTGTTTGCTATCATTTTATATTTTCAATTTGTTAAAAGTAGTTAAAAAAATAATAATTTCAATTATCATAAATATTAATTTGCGTTTGTCAAATAAGAGTTAGAAAAATTAGATTAAGTCCTAAAGTATAGTCCTCGTGGGAACGATAATCCGGACTCAAAGGTCCATTATATTACTTGTTATGATATCGTACACTTGCGATATAAAAAAAGCAACAATATGCCATTGGGTGTATTATATAAGGCATACATAATTTCATATCAAAACAAAATAAGCCCAAGTCTCATTAATCATCTCCAAGTTATCAACTCTATAACCTGTAGTGGGCTCAATCTTTGCTTTGCAGCCCCAAAACTGACCCTCATGCACAAGATCTGGTTGTTGCTAGTTATGAATAAAATTATCATAGACATTCCCAAACCTCATCCTCATGAAACTACCTGGCGGTTGCTTTATGTGAAAATATTTAGGGACTATATAAAGAGAACATATTGAGATCGCTGTGATAGGTACATACATTGGACAGTTGGTAACAAATTGATTAAAAATAATAAAGAGCAGTGAGAAGTTATTCTTCCATGATCTCTAACCTCCAAACTTTCATGAAATATTATTACGAACAGGTAGATAACCACTTAAAATTTCAATCCATGTACATCCAAGGAAACCAACCTCCCAGAATACACCCTCCTCACTGGAACAAAAAAATAACAGCACTAAACTATGAGATTCAATTGCGGCAGCAGCAGATCAGCATGCACAACACTCGTACACTGATAAGTTCAATAATACCATCAACAGCAGCAAATTAATTGATCTTTCCCAAAGTCAGAACAGTATTATGGCTCTATTTTCAGACCATCGGTCTAATGTTCCTTAGGTTATATACACACAGATTTGCATTAATTGATCTTACTTATCAACAAATACCAAATAGAGAACTTATCAAGATCTTCTTTCTACTGTTTCAACTTCAAATCTCACTCATGCTAGCTTTCTGCAAGCAGTTAATATCCTCCCATTAAAATGCATACATAATAAATTCAACTTGACTACATATACTACCATATTTCTCCTTTGATAAAAATCAATGTTGCAACTTTAAGACCATCTCAATTACAGATTGGCAGATGTAGAAGAAATATCAACCCAATATTTGAATTCATAAAATTTATCAGTTGGAACTAAAAAGTTTCAGAATTTAGGACAAACAAGAGGTATTTATATCCAGGAGTAGCCCAAAGCACCTATTGACACCAATAAACAAGGGTAGTGCCAATTGTTCTATCGGTAAATATGTCTGCCCATTTTTATGTGTGAGGATGGGATGGGATGGGATGGGGGGGATATACCATTTTAAGAATGTCTGCAGATATACAGTTTTAAGTGACGTAAAAATAATGCAGCACAAACCTACAAATAAATAAATAAACAAATAAAAAGAAATTTGTATTCAGTTTGTTGATTTCTTGTTACATTGTACTTCCAAGAAAATATTAGTTAATTCCTATTTAGTACATCAAATGCAGGTATATCCATTAGTAAAAAGAAACTGAACTTACATTTGCAGGCCAAGGATAAGCGAAGTGCTTGATAAGCTGAAATCTCTCCATATCAAAGTCTCGTACTCCACAATCATTATTTGAAGTCATGAAATGAACAGCACCACTGACAGTGATTTAAGCCAATTAGTCCCCAGAATATGCATGAATGTTAATTGCTAACACAAAGGTCACTGGTGAAGCATCTCTATTTCACCTTCCAAGATAGATGTAAAAGGGGGTGGGTCGACATTAAAAAGGATAATGAGATTAACCTTGGACTATCATAGATTTCAATTGCATTTGTGATTGCATTGTCATCATAAGTTGTCTTGGTACAAAAGGTAACCCCAGGTCGGTCTAGATACTGCATCAAACATTTAGTCAGTAAACAGTTAATTCCTTGAGTATCACTTCCACCTAAAACAGAAAATAGTTATCTTTTCATTGTTATTTATTTAGGTTGCCAATGAAGAAAGAGAAGTCATCCAAAAACCAAACTACATGCATTAGTGGTAAAAGAAACTTATCATAAGAAAAGGATAAACCCCAAATAGAGAAATTGGTACGTGCTAAAAGTCACGTTATACACGCCTTTTCCCATGATACACCATATTTGAGAACAGATACTGCGGGCAGAGCATTCATCAAGAAATAGAATTACCTTGCATATAAGCTCCCCTTGAAATCCCCCAGCAATCAATAAATTGCCGCGCACTGCCAGAGTACTAACTTGTGTCTGAGTAAATCCCTCCAGTAAACTTCCCGGGTGTTTCTGTCAGAAAAAGAAAGGAAGTGCAGATTCCAAACGCCATATATTATTGGTGCAAGAGAGAACCATCAAATTCATTAACCTAAATGACTGAAAGCCAATCCTCATAAGAAATATGCACCTCACACGGGGCCACATGGCCAAAAACATTAAGAACTTCTGTCTTCTTGGAAGTTAATAAAGACCAATGAATGATTGAATAATGTGACATGAGGTAAACATCGTGCTTTGACGTAGACCAAATAAAGTTCCTCAACTGCAATGTCAGACATAATGATGAATAAGTCAAAATCTAAACCAACACATAGATGCCTAAATGCCAAAACAATAAACAAAATTGTGCTGTTGCTCATGATACTATTCTAAGAAAAAGCCACAACAAGCTAATCTAAATTGATATCAAAAGAAGCCCAATATTCAAGTCTATTTCACCACGTAGTGTGCAAATAAATCACCACATGAATCTAGTCTTTTACTATTCATCATTAGCATAACGTGCATCATATTCCTGCATATTAACTTAAACTTGACCTCCAGGTTCCACAATGTATAGCTTCATGTGAAAAGATGACAGAAAGCAATTCTAAGATCATTTAATGTGATAACACATTCTCTATGTGCCCCCACCCCACCCCTTGTGCGCACGGGCAATGTAAGAGTAGCAATAAAGAAACATTGTGGATAGTGATAACCTTTCAGGTGAACTCATTATCACTCGCACTTCCAGCATATTCATACCTCAAGTCTGCCAATAAGTTAATGACTCGCCTTAAGAATGCCTAGCTTATGCTAGAATATATAGGAGTTCAATCGCCTCCAAGATATCAATCAAACATCCAATTCTTCTATCATCATAAAACATAACTCAACTGTTTCACGACAGAGATCAATGCAAAGTCCTTTCACGCACTCACCTCACCTTCATCCTATTATATCTGATCAAATACTTATACATAGGACTGGCATGGGTTGGATTGGTTTTAAGTCCAATCAAAACACAACTCAATATGTTCGATTTGACAATACAAACCAAAACCAACCCCATTCACGGTTGAAACCCAACCCAATCCAAATTGACCAAACTCGGGTTAGTTTGGGTTGGGTTGATTGGTTTGAACTTGAGTCCAATTCAAGTTGGACAATTTTTTATGAGCCCAATGGTTGGGACATTTTCATTGAATTTGAAGAATTTTTTTTTAAAATTTGTACCATTTCAATTTAGACCAATTTTAGTTACATTAAAAAGAGTGATTTGAAAGGCTTTAAATCGATTGAAGTTGGATCAATGGTCCGTGGGGTTCAATTTCATTCCAATATAATAATATAAATTAATAATATTGTAAAACCTATTAAATAGATTATATCATGATCATATTAAATACATATTAAATCAATCTAAAATCAATCTAAATACATATTGAATAGCTGCATATTATACATATTGAATAAAATGAATTCAACCTAAATACTAAAAATGTTAAATCATCCAAACTCAATACAAAATCTCTTCCTTCAATCCAAGTGTCAGTCAAAAATCTCGTCAAAAAATCGAGTCGAGAAGCCGAGGCACGAGCAGCAATGATAGGTAGAAGAGACAAGAAGCAAAAGAGACGTGAGACAGAGGAGAATTTTGATCGTTAGGTTTTTGGTTTTTAAGTACTAATTTTATTTTTAATATTTTTTTAATTATTGGTTTGGGTTGGGTTTGATTGTGTTTTAATAGATAACCCGACCCAATCCAACCTAAAATTTGATTTCCTACTCGAACCCAACCCAATTGAACTAAAAAACCAATCCAAACTGATTGATTTGGGTTGGGTTGATCGGTTTAACTGATTTGGATTGGTTTTTGCCCAACCCTACTTACACATCTCTTTGAGTATGGTATTTACTATTTACTGCAGTTAAAGCCAAAAAATAATTCATGAATAAATTTATAGAAATTGTATGTAGACAAGCTAAAATCCCACTTGTACCCAATATTAGAAGTGAATTCAGAACCTACAAGTCATTTGGAACATTTCAAAGGACCTCATCTTACCTGAAAATGCAAGATAGTTGATTTCACAGATCTAGTGTTCTGCCCGAACTCATAATACACTCCACCTTTCCTAGTAGGCTTGCATTCCTGAAAAAAAATCAAAAAATCAAAAACTAGTTGTTATAAATTATAATACATCAATAGAAATAAAAATAAAAATAAAAAAACTTAAGGTGAAAAAAAAAACTTAAGGTGGCAGCTACAGTTACCATGTAAAACTGAAAGTTACCTTCTCTGAGCCGGCTCCGGATTGGGGTATATTTTCATAATTCTTATACTGTTCTACTCTACTCTGCCTATACTTCTCCCTGGAAATGCTTAGTCTTTCCCATGGAATTCCTTGAATATCCTTTCCTCTCCTGGCCTCAGCAGCAGATGTATCCATAATCTTATTGTCCTAATTCCACAGATCAGTTAATTCGTATCACCAGTGACAAAACCAAAGAAAAACGTAACAAATCATTCAAGAAGTAATGATAATCAGAGGCTGAATGCGTATATGCAAACTTGTACACATAAATTGAACAAACCAAATGCTCATATTCAATCTCATCTTCATCATCAGACTCCGTGTCTCCCATTATTTGACCAGCGAAGTACATATTCTCATCTACTTCACCTATCTCATTATTGCCAGCAGCGTAGTCCATTTCTTCTTCTTGGAAGGACATTTCTTTATTTCGATTTCACTGACTCGTTGGCTGCAGCAAAAGCAATGCCCTATCATATAAAATAAAACTCAAGTATTTCAATGCAAAAGAGGCACTGGTAAAACCGAAAAGATCACATTTTGAATTTTGTTAAGGGAGCAACCGAGGTTTTTCATTCAGAGAATAAACAATAATAGAAGCAATAAGATGTTAATTCCGAAACTCGCTAGCATATAATATATCCATAAACATCAGTACGTACAAGAAAATTAAAAGAGGAAATTTTTATCAATTCAAGGGAAAAGAACAGTGAAACAAAAAATGCACGGTGAAGAAACCGTAGACGCAAAAATCAACAATTAGCAAGAAAAGGCACGAAACAGTAAATGACTAATCATAAATTCATGGTGAAAATAAAGATGAAACTCCGATTCTAACCTCGAATTCCAATTCTCTATATATTTACTATTTTACTAACATACCAAATCGTTAAACAATAATAAGTATTCCGATTGAGAAAACTGAACTGCAATCTCTGTGCATCCGATTAAATTTTACAAAGGCAATCCGTCGAAAAGTGGATATAAAATTGTGACATATCTATTACTCTAAGACAGTAATTTTCAGTTTTGTAAATTCAATTGCGGAAATAGCACAAGATAAAATATTCCGATTCGTGTATCCCACCAATTTTTCACTTCATTCGACGGCGATGTTATCAGGCGGTAATTTGGGAGAGGGGTGTGGTTCTCGGCGGTGTTTGAAGAAATGATTTTTATTTTTATTTTTTTACTTTTTTTTAAATCTGTTTTAGAATTATTCAAATAATTGCAATTTAACCCTCCTTTTTTACGTATTCATTTTCAATCACACGTTCACATATTAAAATATTCTACATGTAAATTCAATTTTTTTCCACTTTTTAATCACACATTCTCCAAAAAATCATTATTCAAAACATTATTTTAACCAAATGATGACCATCGAATAGAGGCTTAATGAAACTTTTAAATTAACAAATTATACACAATAATACATAATTAAAATTTTCAATTCCTAATTTAGCCCATGTTTGATTTGGATTAAATCAAATTAAAATTTTAAGTCAAAACCAACAATTAATTTTAACCATATATTTCATGAAATCATAACTTTTTAACTATATATTTGATTGACTTTTATCAAAATATATTACAATCTAATTTTCACATGCGTCAAACATGGGCTTAATATTGTTCTAAATATAACGGTGTTTGATAACAAAATAAGTAGATGAGACCTCAAATGAGTTATTTATTTAGCCCTATTTGGTTCCACTAAAAAAGTGGATTAAAATTCAATTTAATGTCGACACTTAATTTTTATCAGATATTTAATGAGATGTGTAACCTTTTAACCATACATTCGATCAATTATTATCTAAACCAAACAGGGGCTCAATTAATTTTGTTGACCTCAAAATTTATCTAATTAAGTGGCTAATAGAATTTTGATTACTTCATGTCCTCCTAAACGTTATCTGCACGTTGAAAGACATCGTTAGAGTGCAAATGTCATCGTTCCGAGGGAAAAAAAAAAAGAGTTTGATAACTATTTACACTCCGACAATCAAATTTACTGTTGGAACTCAATAGAATAAGTGCAAGGGAGACGATGAAGGAAATTTGGGTATGATTTAATCTTAAAGAGTACATTCCACAAATGTGTTAAGACTCACCTTTATAGAGATAGAAATGGACCAATATAGGTTTAGTGGATCAAACCCAAGCCCAAGCCCAAGAAGAGTGCTCGCAATCCAATTGACATCATTGGTGGCCATAATGCGAGAACCATTCATACATACCAAATTCATTATTTTAATCTGTGTATATATTTTTAGTTAGTTATCACTAAGTTCTCGTAATATTTATCCTCTATATGTAACAAGGTTTGAATTCTTTTATTTCACTAACTTAAATAAATCTTGGTCAAAGTTAGTATTGGGCAAAAAAATCATTTCAAACTATAACAAAATATCGATAATTGAAGATCATGATCGAGGAAATGGTATTCGAGTAGCAAACAAAATGATAGTATTTATTTTTAGAGAAAGTTGATCTATAATAACTTATTTAGGAAGTTATTCCACAAAAAAGTAGAAGGAAAAGTAAGAGTATTACCAAAAGGACCCTAGGTAAGAAAAGCATAACAAGGCTCTATAGAAACCGCACGTGCTCACATGGTTTCAGTTGTGAAAGTAGTCGTGTTAATTTTACATTTGAGATATGCAAAATCGACCTTTAGCCTATGTTTGGTCCATATTATTTTTTTCATTTTCATTTTTCTACTTATTTTCAACCACATATTTTTCAATAAAATAATATTTTCCATCACATCAATAATTATTTTTTTCCTTTTTCAACCACACATTCTCCATAAATTTACTATTCCAAAATACATTATTCCAAAATAATGTGGCTCAAACACATCCTTAATAAGGGATGGGAGGAGGCACCGAGGCAGCCTCCGTGTTATCAGGTGCAACCGTAGAACTGAAGACTTGCAATGCTGTTTTGCTTGAAGCCACTTGAAAATCATGGGAAGAGGTAAGGGTTCTTTATCTTTGAATTATACTTTGCTTAATCCTATCTTTACATAATTCAGATAATTCTACGTATCGAAAGGTGAGAGTATGCATATGATCTAAAGTTCACTTGTCCATTCTAGGCCCCTGTTTGTCTACCATTAATCTAAAACATTATTTGTTACAGTAAGATTCTCCAACACATTCACTCAATAAAATATTTTATATACAAATCAATAAAGTTACTTTAAATTTTAACCACACGTTCTCAAAAAAATACTATTCATTACTTAATTTTCAACACAATAATGGATGACAAACAAGGCGTAGAAGTTATTCAAAAGGGAAATTCGAAACTGACAAGATGAACTAATAAGTGGATTTATATTAGTCCATGTTTGTTATTCTTTAAAATTTTAAATTATTTGCTACAGTATCATTCTCAATCACATATTTACATAATAAAATATTCTACACATAAATCAATAAAGTTTCATTACTTTTTAATCACACATTTTCCATCAATCTACTATTCTATAATACATTACAAGAAATTAGTGGCTGTCAAACATGACCTTAGTATGCAAAAGAAGTGCTACCTTCTGGTTACTATTCCCAGTTGAAGGTCTTTGCTGTCTAATTTGCTGTCCATCCAATTGTAAATTGACACGTCATGAAAATTTAAAATTGTAATCAATTTTAATTTTTCCTAATTTGTCAACTTGTAATTGGGTGGACAGTATAAATGAATAGCATATCTCAACTCTTTGAAAAAAAAAAAAACATTGAAACTCTTGAACTACACAAGTAGAACCTGACTGATATTTGGAACTCTTTTCAGTTGAGACCAAAATATCATCAGAAGCTTTGGACCACTCCGACTCTTTTCTTCGCTGCTTGCATACAGACCTGAGCCCACATTTAATTTATGGCTGGGAGGACAGGAAATGCAGGTTCCCTTTCCCAGATTTCCATCATAATCGACGTCAACAAACAATAATATCTTCCTACCTAATAAACCTCCCGTGGTCGAATCGATCATTTGCATAAGAGGTTGTTGAAATGATATTACCGTCTTCATTAACCATTGATTTATCTTCGGTGCCGAATCAGTGTGTTCTGTGCAGAGTGTAATTATGTTATGCTTTCGCAACAAAAGTTATGGCAAATAATTGAAGAACTCGGAAAGGTACGAAATTGACTCGAACACCTAAATTTTGTAAAGCATGCTAAACTTCTTATATTTTAATCCTAGTCATTTAATTGCTATTAATGCTTTATCATGCACTAAATCAAGAGATGGTACACAATCACTTCCAACTTTAAATCACATGTGGTCACTGTTTGCTCATATGTGCCCTTCATTGAAAGCAAAGTGTCACGGAAATTATAAAGGGGTGGTGATTTGCTTGTCTTTTATGTTGGATGGAAAACAAGTCATCGAGAAATTGACTTTCCAATCTTGACATTGCTTTACGTGAGGGGAAGTGCATTTTAGTCCTCACCTCTAAAAGGCTCCTACATTTCAACGTGTGTGTTTGCGTTAATATTTAGTACGTCCGTTGTCTCTTATATGAGTTAAATCTTTTGACGTGTTTCTTTAATTTGTTGAGCAAGAGCTCTTCCGCACGGGGATTCCTGAATCACTGTGGCTCTCAATCTTTCAAAACAATGACGATTTTAATAAATTTAGAGCATGTTCGAGTCTCATTATTTTGTTAAAATGTATTTTGAAACAGTGATTTGATGGATAATGTATAGTAAAAAATAAGTAAAAATTTTGAATTTACGTGTAATATTATTTTATTGAAAATAAGATAAAGAGAAAAATGTATTTTGAAAATAATATTTACCGAGCAATAACTCAATCTTGTCATGGCTGGACTCCTCTTTTGGGGGTGAGAGGCTCTAGCCTCCCAAATGCTTCCTTTTGGAATAAAAACATGTTCTGATAATTTCTTCATGCTCGTCCAAGTTCGAAGTTTTCAATTATCCACAAGAACGTAAGTAAACTAATTATTTGTTGACTTATTAGGACCATGCAATTAAATAATTACATTATATTAATCAATTATTAAGTATTATTATTTTTTTAATAGAAAGGAAGAATTGTTGAGAGAATCTCAGGGCAATGCACTTGTGTAATACCTTGGCCGCTAACAAGACAAATCACATGCGCTGTGAGGAGTGGAATGAGTGAAATTCATATTCGATCCGCATAAAAAATAATAAGTTTGAAGGGTAGGGGCACACTTGTAATTTCAAAAAGTAAATTGCATCCTTGACCTTGAGCTAGCTCGTTTATGGCTCGGTATGCGAGCCGGCTACCTTATTTATTTATTTATTTAAATCGAAAATTATTTAGTGGTGTTTGGTGAGAATTAAAATTAGATTTTTAGTAAATTGTGATAGAAATTTTTGAAATGTGTGGTTGAAAAATTACGACACTCATAAAAGATATGGTTAATGTAATCCGAAACAAACACGACCTTAATTATTTTTTCGTAACATGATGTAGTTGAAAATTAAAAACAGTTTAATTGAAAATTATTATTTTGTAATTGTTCGATAAAGTCAATGTGAAATTGTAAAAATTTTCCACCTTTATTCGGATTTGGAACCGATTACATAATATGTACGGGGAGTTAAAATTGTACACGAATTATTATTTGGTGTACAATTTTTAAAAAAAATATTAAATAAGTACAATAATATTATACAAATAAAATAAATAAATCTAATTACATCCTATGTGATTGAGGTTTATTTACTTACATCCTCTGTATGTGATTGAGATAAAGGCTTGCAAAAGGATGGGAATGTCATCTTATTCAAAGCCAATGGTGTACACAAACATGTGCTTCTATTCGATTTGCAATATTGAAAATCTATGTATAACCAACAAAATGAACACGTCAAAAATATTTTAGAACATGAGAAAAATATCGGTGAATCGACGTCTACGTCTTCATATTTCAGATTTTTCTTCCCAACTTTACTCAAGTTACCGTCCAACGTCTGAGCCCCATATTGTATCATAAACTGTAAGCATCGAACATAAAAATCAAATTAAAGGGCTCTTCCCTAGCAAGAAAAAAAAAAATTTGTTGTAAATGACCTATACACTACTCTTTTCCACGCAATGAGTGGAAGAGACATTAAATAATTTATTAACTAGATTAAAATTTCACAAAAATTGTGACATAATATGTTCATTGTGATGAGGATGTTCATTTGATGCAATTTGAACACAAATAAACTTTCTTTTTGAAAACTATATCATCGTCAAGATATAAGGATACTATAAGACGTGTTGATTGTTTTTAAGAGAATAAATCGAATCAAACGCCAAAGAAGTACTAACTTCATAATTTAGGAAAACGCAACATTATATCTTCGTCTTACCAAATGTTGTAACACAACTAGGTGTTTCGTTGGATATGTGAAAATGCTACAAAAAACTTCAATTATTTTTCATTCGATGAAGATGATGATTAGCTAGCTATTAGATAAATTGCGTAAATACACCTTAAAAATTTTGGTGTAGAAATTGAAAACTTTTTGTCTAAGCGGTGTTATACAAATACCAAATAGATTGGGAGTAAAAACAAAAGAATCTCATAATTACAAGATTTCATAGTGGTTGCAATAAAAGTTGTATAATTCTACATATTGATGGACAGTTAAAAGTCGTGTGGGAAACTTGCAGCTTCAAACGTTCAAATATCTTAGGCAACATTTGCCTGAAAAATCAATGGTGATTTGACGATAGTGACGAACCCGCCTTTGCAATTAGTTGCTGCATTTGCAGCAATGAAATAGATGGAGGCTCACAAGCTGACAAGAGGCTCACATGAGGAAAATGAGGTTCAACTTGTCACACGACTCACGTCAGGGAGGGAGCTAAGTCATTAAGTCGACAATATGTTCGTTCCATTTGACACTCCTATGATCAGCTTACCTTGAAATTTAAGTGAATGATAATCGATAGTGACGAACCCGCCTTTGAAATTAGTTGCTGTATTTGCAGCAATGAAATAGATGGGGGCTCACGAACTGACACGAGGCTCACATGAGGAAAATGAGGTTCAACTCGTCACACGACTCACATCAGGGAGGGAGCTAAGTCATTAAGATCATTAAGTCGACAATATGTTCGTTTCATTTGACACTCCTATGTTCAGCTTACCTTGAAATTTAAGTGAATGATAATTGTTCCTCAACTATATTTCCTTTTTCTAAATAACCTTTACACTTTATTTGCTTTTACCTTGTGAATGCAGGCTGATCAAGATTGCATTTTTCATGTTTGTTGCGTATCAATTTATCCTTCACCAATATTTCCAATTATCAGCTTCTTGGAAATTTCATTGATGACAATAATAGCACAATCTTGGTTTTGAAGAAAATGAAAGCCACACCAATAGATGCTAAATGGTCAACTTGGTCACACAAGTGTCAAATTTTCATTGAGTCAAGTCAATTTTAACCAAATAAATGTCAATTTGTCCACAAAGACATGATTCATTTCATCATATAAAAATTGAATCTTCTAAATTATTCCTCTGGTTGGTTGAGCATGTTTGGAAAAAATTTATAAACCGTTTAAATAATAAATAGACAAAAATGAGTGATGGATAAACAGTCATTGTGAATCTTTTGAAATGTGTCGATAAAAAATGACTTGAAATTTATTAATATGCATCTTAAAATAAAGCCTAGGGGCAAAAGTCCTATTAGCCAAATGGAGGCTAAAGTGAAATATAAGGTAAAATAATAATAATAAATAAATAAATAAAATACAGCTAAATTGAGGAGGAGGGTCTTCACTTATTGGAAATTGTGGTTATTGTCTGCAACATTTTTATAATAATTACTTTTGGAACCAGACGAAAGCAATGGTAGCAGAGCCACCAGCTGCAGCTTACAACTCAGCAACTCCACCTTCATTTGCTAGGTGAAATCTCCGTTTTTTCTTTTCCTTACACAAGTAGATTTCCCTAAGACAACTGATTTTTGTTTACCTCTTTCAAATTGCATTTTATTGAAAACCTGACAAGTAATTTTGTTAATTATTACAAAATCAACACATTTGGCTTTTCAATTAATTGTGAAAAGGGTTTTTTGGGTTTCTTTTGAGTCAGTTATATTGGAGGTAGTATGTTGTTCATTAAATTTCTGTTTAATTTTGTTATGGCTTTAGGTTCTTCTTCTCTAGATCGAACTGTTTTTTTTTTTTCCTTTTGAATTTGTAAATGAACATTCTTCTTTTAAGGAACTTCTGAGATCTATCAAAAGATATTTCTTTAATGGGTATTATGTTTTTATTAGTACCAACCTTTTAATAACTTATTATTTCTTTTTTTCATTTGTGATCCAGATAAGGAGCTCAAGTTGTAGAAGATTCGTGCTGCAGAGAAAAAAGAATAGAAAACTCGAGTCGAAGAATTTTAATCTATCACTGATCGCAATAAGAAATTCACCCCCAAGATTTTCCCTTTCAATCGAAAATTAATCCTAGAGCTGGTGTTGTTGCTGTTATCATTGTGAGTTCTTCTATTGATTGAGATTTTGGACTCTATATAACATAGTGACAATGACGGGATAATAATTTAAGTTCCTTCGACGGATTTAAGCATATTACTATAAATCCCACTTGGAATTTCTTCCCTGCTACGACTGCAAATAAAGATACTGCAACAGAACTATCCACATCTACAATGGCTGGGAATTGAATCCCATCTCTCGGGGAGAGGCAGCTTCAATTTCCAGCTAAAATGATTGACCAGTTTATTAATTTTGTCATTCGCCCACCCAGGTACGTTTATCCATGACACTAGTTCTCTAATTTTTGAATATTTTTCAATAGTGCTGCTTGAGTTCTTATTCTGTACTGCTAATGGATAATCTGAGTTGTCCTGACTTTAACTGATTGCAGAACTAACAGTCACATTTTAAACAAGTATCATATTAACACCAAATCACTTGCACAGGCCACACTGGGTTTTTTCCTTTCCTTTTCGGAATTATAGATAATAATGTTGTGGAACTTCCTTTAAAATGGGAAGATACATATTGTATAATTGAAATGGTTAATGTTGAAGATATTATTTAAATGATATTTATGGCGTTCAACATGGTATCACATAACACAAATGTCCTATTGTCAAGTCTCGATGCCATCCATTTAAATTAAATTGTATACGTATTAGAATGTGATTGGAAAAGTGGGCCCCACCTGCACGTGTAGGACTTGTTGAAGATAATATTTTAATTATATACACGTGGCCTTCTATAACCTCAAGTTTTAAGATCAAGTGGTTCAACAATTAAAGAATTTGAGTATATCTAGTTACTTCCACGTTGACTCTGTAGAGCAGAATGTAGAAGAGTAGAGTAGAAATATCAGAATGGGAAAAGTTAATTGTGTTCCTGGTTGAGTAGTTTTCTCTATTTGACACAGACAAGTTCTTACTTGTGTGTTTATTTTAACTTCATGGGTGTCCTATAGTATTCTTCAGAAGTCTGAAGAAGTTTACTTAATTTGAATCATACAATTTGAAAAACTTTCGAGTCTCATAGTTTAGATACTACATGCCTAATCAGCTTTTAAATAATTTTTTGTGGTCTAGGTTTGACTATGTTGACTAATTCATCTTTTTCCATTATTTTCCCCCTAATTAATTTGTTCCATTACCTTGACCGATGGATTTGTTGACTTCAAATCTGTTGGAGATACATCTTCTCAAATAAATAGAAGTTTCTTTTGGTGCAATTACAAAGCTTCTTTCTACTTTTGTCGTTCTTTTGAAGTCTTTCCAATGCATATTAGGTTTAGAAAGGAAAATATAAAATCAAATATTTATTTTTTTGAGCTACGATGTGTAAATATCTAGTTATGTAGCTGTGCTTGCTTCTGTCCTGTCCTTGGCAACTATAGCTTCAGATTATTATTGCTCATCACATTGCAGCAAATATAATGTACACTTATATAAATATATTTGTTTATGTTCAGTGCCTGTGACCTTAGTGCACAATTTTTTAGACTTAGGATATAGTGGGACCCATATTCCTCTATACAACGTTCCAAATTGTTGAGATATGTCGACTCATTAATTTTAGGTACCTGGGTAATTCAGCTACATGTACAATGTCTCTACTACCAAAGCAAATTTCTTTATAATTTTTCCGTAATGAATGTTATTTTTTTCACTACCTCATTAACTTTCTTACTCTCTCCTGCACGATGACACATCCCTTTTACACAATTTTTATAACCTATCCAACTCTTTAAGTTTGTCCTTTTTATATAATACCTTTACCCTATCTATTTTTCATTAACTCGTAATATTAAAATTATGCAACATCTTTCTGCTCCAACTAAGCATTTTTGTTATCATTTCTATTCCCCTTTTAAAGCTTTCTGTCTCTGTTTGGTAACAGGGCAGAATATAACCCGGATCTGTATCTGTGGGAAAAAGATTTTACTCTTGCAGGAAGAAAGTACAAAAGAGAAGATTTGGAGGCAAGTATGATCATCCTCTACCAAAACTTTTTATATGAATTAAAACACTGCATATCCTCTTCGCAGTTCTGATTATATTTTCAAGTGTTTGAAATTATATTATGCAAATTTTGCAGCTTAGAAATGAAAGGGGCCATACCTTGAGGTGTAGTCATTATGTTCCTGCTCAATTCCAAGATGACACTCCTCTTCCTTGTGTTGTATACTGCCATGGGAACAGGTATGTCATTGTTGGTGAAGAATTTTAGTGCGTCACGTATAATTGCTGCATATTACAGTCCTTCAGATGTATTTCTTCATTCTCACATTCAGGGGCATCTTTTGTGGATGCTGTGTGTTTGAGAATAAAATAACTTTGATAAACATGTTTAATATTTAGAATTTTCAACAGTTTACTTATGCTAATTATATTTAATTTCTACTTAAGGGGGAGGATTTTAAACTAGGTTTTTTTGGCAATGAATGCTCGTATTGTCAGAAAAGGAGGGGAATGGGGGAGGGAATTCAGTAAATTTTGCAATTTCTGTGTTGAATATCTATTGTTTTCTATAGTTCGCTTATCGTTTCCTCTTGCTGTTTCTGCAGTGGATGTCGGGCAGATGGAAACGAGGCTGCCGTGGTTCTTCTCCCTTCAAATATTACAGTATTCACTCTTGATTTTTCGGGTTCAGGTTTATCTGATGGTGATTATGTCAGTCTTGGTTGGCACGAGGTATATTCTCCTTGCTATTCTTTCTGTACGTTTTACCCAATAGTTCGTGTCCAGGGTAATGCAAAAAATTTTGTTTGAATTTCAGAAAAATGACCTCAAGGTTGTGGTGTCATATTTGAGAGGCAATGAAAAAATTTCCCGTATAGGTCTTTGGGGGAGGTCAATGGGTGCTGTGACCAGGTATGCAATCTTTTTTGGTTAGCACTGTTGAATTCCAAAAATCGCACTAGCAATTCTACTATACGCATTGTTTTTACTGCCTTTTAAAAAATAAAAAATAAAAAATCAATTGTTGCGTCTGATAATGGAACATCCAAATAGAATATAGTTGCATGGTTCCTGGAGATTTTTCATTTTGTTCATTTTAAGTTTGGCAAGTTATTTTGTTAATAATGCATCAAAAGGGACACAACTCATTTACAAGTTCTTGGTGCAAATGTTATTCATAGGCCAGTCAGCTGTTCTCAGAATCCGGATTTAGATGCAAACACTATATTCCCAACATTTTCTGGCAGGAACTTTTTACCAATTACTGTATATAATTCATTTTATCATTCATTTAATGCAGCCTTCTTTATGGAGCTGAAGATCCTTCCATAGCTGGAATGGTGTTGGACAGCGCCTTCTCTAATTTGTTTGATCTCATGATGGAACTTGCAGATGTATACAAGATCCGGCTTCCAAAGTTTACGGTATGAACCATCTTATATTTTTTCTTCTACAGTTAGTGGGTGTGTACACAGAGCATCTGAGAAGCACAAATACTTGTAAACTCATTACGTATCTGTATTCGATATGAATCCAAGTTGGATACTCTCAGATACAATATGATATGTACTAGACGTATGTTTTTTAATTATTTTTATTTTCCAATACATATCGATACACATTTTTTTAATTATTTTATACTTTTTAATTATTTTTGACACATCCGATACGTCAGGACACGTGAAGAAAAGTGTTATTGGTAATTTTGATTCTATCACTAATCGGTATAATATGAATTCAAATATTTGGCGACACTTTATGGTTCACATGCATCTTTGCTTCATAGCATTGTTTTAAAACTTCTTATGCAACCTTCTTCTTCATCTTTTGTTAAAAGAAATTGGAGTATGCACTCTTTTTTGCGTTATATGAGAAGGAATAAAATATCTTCAAATCAAACTGAAAAATTCATTTTCATTCACAACAATCTGCGTCTTTTATCAAGAAAATTTGATCTCTATTCAAA
Organism: Fraxinus anomala; assembly: GCA_903798345.1. Lineage (NCBI taxonomy): Eukaryota > Viridiplantae > Streptophyta > Magnoliopsida > Lamiales > Oleaceae > Fraxinus > Fraxinus anomala. The sequence continues at coordinate 17,262 of CAIGRN010039913.1, forward strand.
AGGGGAGTCTAAAATGTGGAACATTGTCAGAGACTCATTTGATACTCTTGAAAGTGTTGGATTACTTAAGGTTGCCAATCTACTATTCGATGAGCTAGAGTTGGAGTATGTTATTTTTAATAATAATGAAGAAGTTAATGCTAATGATGTTGAAGAAATGAAGTTTGGATATTTAAGTCCCTGTTTGTCTTCCATTATTTCAAAACTCTTTTTTTTCATGTACTCATTTTCAATCACATTCTTCAAAAATTCACTATTCAAAACAATGTTTTTCCAAAAAAAGGCACCAAACAGGGGCTAAGGTTTAAGATAAAATGCTTTAGTATTTTATTATATTTTTATTATTATACTTCTATTTTAATTTTTTTATATTAATGAAATTATGTTGAATTTTATAATACGTATCCACGTTTCCTAATTTAAAAAAAAAAATCGTATCAGCTTACCCATCATATTGTATTCAAATTACATATCCATATCCGTACTTTTTAGGAGGGACGTGTTCCTTCGGCTTGGTTATGTTTCCTTGATTTGGGTTTTCTGTTATCTTATGAACTAATCTAGCCATTACATCTGTCATCAATATCTCTACCCTTTCTGTTCTTTATGAGACGCATCTTACTTAAGCCCCCCCAATGTCACTTCTGTTTTCTTCTGTACTTTTTCGTTTTATCACAACAGAATCATAAATTAGGTAAAACCTTTGGCTGCTGTTCAGTTGTACTTTAGCTTATCATTTTCTGGATATATTGAAAGGAATTGAATGGTAGCACATGAAAATATCAACATCTTTGGATGTCCATGGTGCAAAATAAATTAATGCATCACATTGAAGCCTATATTCTTTATTCTTTTTCTTTTGGGCACGTTCCCTTGTATTAAAGGGGGGGTGGGGGACAAATTTTTTCCGTAGTCTTTATAGTTGCTGGCTAATAATCATGGATATGTCTTGTAATCAAGTGCTGAATATCTCCTTGCATGTTCAGGTTAAGGTGGCTGTTCAGTACATGCGACGAGCAATCCGCAAGAAGGCAAAATTTGATATCAATCACCTTGACTGCATACAGGTCTGTGTTCATCCTTTAGATTCCTGAGAATGTTGAATGTCCCTTGACGCACATTTTCTGACTTCACGGAAAATTGTTGTTCGGAGAACTAAATAAAGCGTATTCACGCAATCGTAGATTTAACCTGGAAATTGTAACCAATTTTATCATTTTTCTCTTGCTCAATTTATAGAGCTCTAAACTAGCATTTTGGTACTAATGCTATTTTATTTTTTATGGAACTAATAGGTTGCGCCAAAGACATTTATTCCAGCTTTATTTGGACATGCTAAAGATGACAAGTTTATTAATCTTTGCCACTCCGAAGCCATCTTTAAGTCATATGCGGTATGGAAACATTCCACAGATCTTGGGTCATAACTTAATGATTTGTAAAGTAATAATTTCTTGATGCTGTGCAGGGTGATAAGAATATTATCAAGTTTGATGGCGATCACAATTCTTCTCGACCTCAATTTTATTATGATTCTGTATCAATTTTCTTTTATAATGTCCTTCACCCTCCTCGACCTCCATCTACATATCCTACTAAGGTTGAGAAATATTATGATTTGGGAGACCTGAAGGGCAGTGCTAGCAGGAACGAGGTAATTTCTGCTGCATTTCATTATCTTTGCGCAGTTTTTCTATTCACGAAGTATGGACCAATCTTTACTTTTTGTATGAGTATGATCAGCAAATGGAGCATTGATTTTTTTTTTCTTCATCTATTTAGTCCCTGAACAAAGTTTGAATTGACTAGACATAACTTCGGTAAAATACAGTGTATTCAGAAGCTTGAAGTTTAAGCTTCTATGGATTTCATCTTCCATATTTGATCACACTTAATTGATGCGTATTCTGTTATTACAGTATTACAATGCCACAGGATTATTCAAGTCTTCTGAATATTTTGGCTGTTATGTTTTCGACTCAATATTTGGCGGCCTGGGTTGTCTATTTTCATCCAAGAGCATAATCATTCTTGCTACCTCACTTAAACATTAATTTTTTACCTATATGAATCGACACATTATGTGTAATTGGTTTTGTTTCCCAGAATCTTTTATATGAGATTATAGCCGGTCTTCAGAATGTCAGTACCAACGCAGCAAGCTCATCTTCTTTACCACCAAGCATTGCAACGATGAAGTCCGTGGGGGAACTCCTTTCTGACATTGCACCAGTTGCTACTGTAAATATACAAACCTGTCGCTTTCATTTTATTCACCACCTATATTTCTTAATCAAAAAGTTTCTCCTTTCTTTTAAATGGATTCCATGTTTGGATTTAGCTTAATAGTTAATCTAAGTACTTTTCCTTTTTTAAGGCCTAGACAAACATGCTCTTAATGCTTGTCCGAAAGATACGACTTTATTTAGTTGCAAGTGAGAAAAATATGGCTAAAGAAAACTGGATTCTTGTAACAGGAGAAAAATTTCTCTTACCTTTTGTTTTCTATGTTAATTGGTAACTCCAGGATTCCTTGGTTACCGAAGGTGATATACACTGTGGCAATAGCCCGTCACTTGTACAGGTATTTAAATTTACTGCACGATCCAATATGAGATTTTGTGGTACTTAAACTTTGCTAGAGTTCTGAAATTGAAGTTCGCAAATTTGTATTTATTAGGACAAGCTAAGTACCAAAAATGAAGAGTGCTACTCGTATACAAGTTCAAATAGAGAGAGTTGGGGAAGATGCTCATCTCTGGGCAGTGATGACGAACCATCCCTGGATTGCATTAGAGCTACTGACTATGATCAGGTCTCTCTATCTCTACCTCTCTTGCGCACAGTTGGAAAATGTGCATCGGTATATCTGCTGATCAGCAATGTTTTGCGAACAGATGCCTTTTACTTGATTCCTTTTTAGCCAAGTTCTATTTGCTTTTTCTTGAAAAAATTTATATGCTTTTATCGCTTATTCACATTAATTAATGGATATGCAACGCTGAGAAAGTAGAAAGTTTAGTTTAACTAATGTCTTGCATTCTCTCTTCTTGTTCTTTCCCTATTCTGTTAGCTATTGTTTATTGATGAGTAATGCATTAATTTCATTTCAGACAACTATAAAGGTGCTCGCCACACCTCTTCGAAATACTCAACAAAGCACATTAAGCGCACCCAAGGATGAAAAGAAGAAGAAAGCATCCACAGAAACAAAGAAGTCCAAGCACGAGAAGTTTGAAAAGCTGGAGGCTCTAAGCCAGCGTTTGCGGCTTTGCATTCTGAAAAGAGTTAAGCATAGGAGACATTGCTCGTCATGACAACCTTTGTACTGTAGACTAGGAAATTGCTTTTATGAAATTGTGTTAATGTCCATTTCCTTATTCATTTAGTCTTTTCGTATCTCCAATGTATCAACGCATTTCTCTTACTTTTGCTTTATATTGTGAAGTAGTCAGGCCTGGTTTTTATGTAATGTCATTGCCTTATTAATTGCATTTGATTTCTGCAAATTTGCTCTCTATCACCCTCCTTCAGAATACAAAAGAATGAAGGATTAAGTTATAAATTTTTTTTTTCTTTTTTTGCCCCAATGAATAAAAGAAGAAAAACAAGTATGTTTGGCAAGTGATACTTGCTAGCTAAAAGTCAAACTACTTATTATTCACATATTTCGAGGACACAAGTGCTACACACTTTTTCATTCTCCTCTACAATGGCCCTCCTCTTTTCCTTCCCTGTGAAACAAGGACTTCTGTTGCCTGGTTTGAATTCCCATTTCCTTCAATCCCTTCATCCAACTTCAAATGAAATGAAAAAACAAGAAACTCTAACCCCAGCCCTCCCCTCCCCCTTCCCCTTTCTCCTTATACTAAACATAGCCAAGTACCAGACTGGACATAAGCATAAACCCAAACAGATCATAACAAAAGAAAGTACACTGGTCATAGAAGGTAGACAAACCCGAAAGCGAACACCAGTGTTGGATGAGCAATGACCCAGTGATCTCATGTATTAAACATGCATGATCTTTTTCCTGCGCTTATTTTTGTCTTGTGGAAGGTGGTGGCTTGTTGTGAAAGTTATATTCCCAAAAAAGGCTTCTGAGAGAACATAACATGCCCACTGTAGTGGCATACATGCCTTTCTTTTCATATCTAAGATATACAAGTCGTATCAGACAAAGGGCAAGGTGGTTGCCAGATACAAAAGAATAAGAAATGTTGGAAGATCTTTTGCATATTTGCATACAGTTCGTAGACGAAAGAGAGCATGGAGGACAGGCGAGAACAAGTGATGGAGGACAGATGAGAACAAGTGAATAGTTCTAATTAGATTAGGCCTTGAATAGATGGCGAAGTATCATAGAACTACTCCAGTTTATCACACCATCAGATAGTGATTAATACCCTGTTACTTTAAAAAAAAAAAATGTTTTGAGTTTTGCCAGAAAGCGCATGATGCATGCAGACAAACACTATAAATCATCATTACATTAAACTGACAAATAATATTAAATCATCATTACATTAAACTGAATTATTAGTGAAACCTAAAAATTAACCAGCTTATGTGTAGAAATTCTAGACATAATGTTCAAACTCCATCTTCTGGTCATGTGCTGATCTCATTTTGTTACCAATGGTGTGACAGAGCAGACACTAACTTGAAAGAAATCTAGAAATCACAATGTATAGGTCTAAAATGTATATTCACTAAGGCTAAATATAAAGATGAAAATAGAGAACCATTTCAGCAACTTTAAAATCATTAGAAGATTTTCGAAACTATTTGCAATAGAATTTTGGCTAGGCTATCGAAAAATACATGATTCCAAAAAATCAAAGATCTTTATACTCCAATTATGAAACAAATCCATTACAATTAGTGGTCTGTCTACCAGCCAAATAGCAGCAAGAATTCTACAGCATCGAAACTAACCCAACGAGCAAAACAAAAACATAAGAAATTGTATACTGTATGGTCATAAAAAGTAAAAGAAAGAGAACACTTCTCCAACAGATGAAAGATATTAAACTAAACGAGTAAATAGCTAAATGTGTTCATCCAGTCAAGTTGAACTCAATTTTGAAATCCATGCAACACCTATTACACAAAATTCCAATTACATTTTACTAAGCCCCCGTTTGTCTATCATTAATCTAAAACATTGTTTGCTACAATAAGATTCTCTACCACACATTCACCCTATAAAATATTCTACACACAAATCAATAAAGTTACTTTAAATTTCAACCACACATTCTCCAAAAAATACTATTCATCACTCCATTTTTCTCCCAATAATGGGAGACAAACAAGCACTAAGATTCCTAGCTGCAAGTTTGTAGAGTGAACCAATAGCAATGATCACAAAAGTCAGCCATTTAACCAGCAGAATACTACATGACATTGAGTTTAATACCTAGATGCTCAGAATCACAAAAACCTTGCATAGCATAAGGCTTCATTGCTTAAAAGAGGACATCTGGAAAAAAAAAAACCATTCATTTGAACAAACAAGAGAAAAAGTCGATTTTGTTCTTAAACCTTCAATCTTGAGTAGTAATGTAACCATCCTTTCGTCCCTCAAACCCGGGCCTCATCAATTTCTTCTCGCGCTTGGCAATCTTCCTCGACTTCTTCTCCTTAATCCTCCCCATGATATTATCTTTCCTCTTTTGTTGTCTCTCCTTCTTCGTCTTCTCTTGTGACTCCACCCTCTCCTTCCACTTCTCTGCATTCTTCTCCTTCTTCCTCTTCTCCTTCTTCATGCTCTCCTTGATCATTCTTGCATCATCATGCACCTTCACCCCCATTGCTCGGCTGGTTGCCGCCTTCCAAGACTCCCTCTCGGCCACACCCATGTTCTCCCTCTTCACCTCCTGCAACCTCTTCACCTTCTCCAACTCTTTCACCTTCGACATTTTATTCTTCTTCTTCTTCTTCTTCCTCTCCTCTTCATCCCCTAATTTAACTTTCCCATATTCAATAATCTCTTCCCCATCTTCCCCCTCATTCACATCCACATCCACCGCTTTGCTACTCTCCTCCCCATCTTTCTCAACCCTCTTCCTCTTCTTATCATCAACCTTTTTTCCTCCACCCTCTCCCCGATTGCCACGCAACAACTCAATCTTTTTCCGCAATTTCTGCCGCAACTCTTCGTAAGTAACAGACTCATTCCTATTTACATTCCCAATTCCCTCCTCCAAATCAACAGACTTAACGCGAGCCTCCCCCGCGTCACCATCCTCATCCAAATCACCAAAACTACCCTTCCGACTCAGTTCATCTGGGTCGGATTCCGGTATTTTGTTAATTTGTTGTTGGAGAAGGTGGAGGGTGGAGGAGGATGACTTGATCTCCGGGTCAAGGCGGTTGCGGCGAGCGAGTTTAAGGTTTTGCCTAGATTGTTGTTTCAAAGAGGCTTTGGCTGCTTTGGAGAGACCCTGGTACCAGGGCTTGGACTCTGCATCGTCGTTTGAGAGGTAAAATTTAGCCGGAATCAATTCAACTAAATGGTCGAAGAATTGGCTGTGCGATAGGATTATTGATTTCAGTTCAATGGATGGTGTGGGCGTTGAGGAAGAGGCTCTAGTCTTCTGCTTCTTCTTCATCCTGGGGTTCAAGCTAGCTGAAGAATTAGGGTTAGGGTTTTAAGTTTGTAGGTTTTGTCAATTTATGAATTTTAAAAGTTCCTTTTCTAAATTTATCTTCTATTCAAGTTATAATAAAAGTTTATATAAATTAATTAAAATCTAAGTGTTTCTAATTGAAATTTTAATACATATAATTGACTTGTAAATCTTTTAAAAATTTATTATAATTCACGAAATTCATTAAAATTTATAATAATTTTTTAAAATTCACCAAAATCTCAATTTAGGATACCTTGTTAGTGTACAAGGAAAAATTACTTTTAAGCTATTTGAGAGTTGTTTGGCTATTAAATTAGAATTATTATAGTATTTATAATTTTTTTCATCAAAAGAAAGTTATTTACAATAAATTTTTAAGTTGGTCTAACCTCACGTTCTTGTCTCGTAATATTTTACCATTGAGTAATGATATTTATCACAACTAATATGAAGCATCAATTTATATGACAATTATATGACATTAAATGATATATTCATTTAAATGCAAAATCACATGACTCATTTAATTGAATTATAAAATGTAATAACCTAAAATGTTATTATAACATTGTTTGTTTTAGATATCATTATTCTTTACGGTAATGGAGTTGGGATGGTGGCATACGTGTGGTGGTTGTGTGAGTTGGAAGATGGGAGTTGGGCGGGTGTTAGTTGAGACGAATTGCTTAGTTAATTAAGATTGTGTTAAACTTCTTGTATACAAAAAGTTGATGACAAAAGACGGTCCAGTGCAAACACTTGTCTACACTGAACTTTAGGCTTAGGCCCATTCCTTTTTCTTATTTTTGAGAATCCCATATTTGGAAGGGATGTGCTACACAAATATAAAGGGTGTCCATAATTGACACCTGGCGCCCCCCATTAGAGGGGGTGTCGGACCCTATGTTCTTTTAACATTTTCTTATTTGGAATGCAATTGTGGGATGAACCAAAATTTGTTGAATTAGTATGCTAAAGATAAGTGTAATAGACACTTGTAATATAACTAATCAAAGTTTTATCTTCCCAACTTCGATGAGATGCATCTATGAATTGACAGAGTTTCTATGTAAAAATGAGAGATTCAAATTTTTATGTGAGACAAAAAGGCAATACATTATAGTATAAAAATTCGTTATTCTTTTTTTGAACAAGGTTCTACAAGACAAAAAGACAATACATCCTAGCATAGAAATCCAATTTTCTTGAATGAGATAATTTTTGAAGATTTATAATATTGTACAACGATATCAAAGTATGAAAACTCGTAAAGAACAAGTGTAATCTATAAACTACGTCATTTTTAGTATTTTGTAATATTATTTTATTTTTATCATTATTAAAAAGTTCGACGTCTATTAAATTGTATTCGCACTAAATAAATATCCTGGCTCCGCCCGAGTGTAATGAAGGGTAAATGTTGAAACAAAACATATAATTAGCCAATTAGAAAATATATTTGATCCGTCAACGATCAAGAGAAAAAAGAATAGAAGAATGCTTTTACATGATGATGAAGGTTGATTTACTGTTGTATAAATTTATAATACAATTACACGTAGATTATTAACAAACTTAAAACATGGAACGAATTAATTTTATTTTCCTTATGGATAATTGGATAAATTAAAAGCAATATTCAAAATGCTACTTGTTGCTTCTCAATTTATTTATTTATTATTATTTTTTAAAGTGGATTGTTTAAGAATAGCCCTGTTCTCCATTTTAATGAAAGTTTGGAGAAAAATAAGTTTTCAAATAATAATTTTTTGAAAAATATATAATTAAAAAATAAGAAAAATATTTTATTAAAAAATATATAATTGAAAACGAGAAAAAATGAGTTTTAAAAAAAATAAAGGCCAATTAGCGTCAAATCAATTACAAAAGATGCTTCATTTTAAGGGGATCAAAGTTAAATTAAATAATTGTATACTGTTTTATTATTGTTTCAAATTAGTAGTGTCGACCTCTCGAAAAAGACAATACCATGTGAATATGGCATTTAGCATAGTGATGATATTTGTACATCATAATTTACAGATTGATGTACAAAATGATGACATGAAAGAGAGGAAAAAAAGAAGCTAGTTAAAAGTCAGTTAATATATCATTCTATAAATCAATCTGTAAATCATGATGTACAAATATCATTAATCTTGCTAGCATTATACCGACACCTATTACGTTGACCCTTGTTATACAAAGGATGGTGCCGGTACCTACTCATATATTCCTGACATTCCTGGCCTGTTCCAACAAATTTTCAAATGTTCACTGAAACTTCAAGCGTAGTAAATTAAGAGTTTGAGCAAATCCAGAAATTTAGGATTTAGACCCTAATATTTTCGTAACACCTAAACATGGGTACAACAGCTCTTCTACCTAACAAATAAATGTATGTTCAGACGCAAGACGAACAAGACCTGTTACAAGGTGATAAACAAATAACCCAGAAACGAAAGTAACCTGCACAGCACCACAACGATTTATACATGGCCACCTGAAGCTTTTTCCAATGGGTCTTGATTGACAACAGATATTCCTGAAGAATGATCAAACTGCTCACTTGTCAAGAAAACTGAATGTGGGCCCAAGCTTGACTCGAGTATCGAATGGGTAAGCACCATCTCTGGTTCTCTGAATGCGTCCGTGTTTACACTTTGCTTCTTTCCTCGTATTTCACTTGGACTCGCAGCTGGTGAAGTCGAATGACAGACAGAATCAGGTGTTAGTGGCCCGTGATGGGAGGAGAAGGATTCATCTACGGAAAGGCTCTTGGCATGGACACATTCTTTGGCAGGCTTGCCCCGAGAAGGATACTCAAATGTTGGAGCAGGAGTTGCTGGGTCAGTTTTAATATCAGATTCTAGGCAATTGTCCCCTGATACAGGAGCTGTAACCCCTGAGCCAGGCACTTCTGAAAGAACTCCACTAAGGCGTTGCTGTTCTTCAATTATCTTCTTTAAATACTTTCCCTGAGCTTCTATCCGCAACTGCAACTGTCTTTGGACCTGTTCATTTACCAACACAACTTCTCATGCACAAAATAAACTGGACATGAAAGAAAGCATCAGCAGCGTCCTGGGAAAAAAAAAGGCAACCTTCAGCAGCTTCATATACACTCCCCCCCTTCCCAGTGGAAGCTTTGTCTTACAATCAGTTTTATTACATTATCTAGATCTTAGCATTGCTCAGTGAACGCAAAATGGAAAAAAAGAAGAAGTTGATTAGTTATATACTCGTATTATGGATTAGCTTACAGTACATGTTCAATAGATGAGGCACGTACGTGTGTGTGTGTGTGTGTGTGGGGTGGGGGGGGTGGTGGTCGAAGGGCTAACTCGTGAATCAAAATTTTGGAGTATTTTGGAATCTAAAAGTTTCAGGTTATATAAAACTTCAAAGGAATAAATGAAATGTCCTTTAGTTATACTTGGATTAAAGATTATAAAAGGTTTGCCACTATAGAGGACCATGTTGTCTTAAAGATGATTACACAAGGTAATTAGGTTCAATTATTAACACTGAAGGCGGCCTGGAGAAGGTTGTAATATATAGGTTATTAATGGGTTAGTCGACACAAAGAAGTGCTACAAAAATCTTACGTGATGCTAAAATCCCCATAATAACGTAAAAAGGTCAGTTTTACAAAACTCTTAATAGACACGTTATGTTTTACTGCACTAAATCTACAAAATGTTGAGCTGTTAAAGAATAAAAATATTCACAAGATGAACCTAGTACAAGTGACGATGCTAAGATGGATGCGTGACAATACTAGAAATGACATGATAAAAGATAAGAATACCTGCCAACAAGTGGAGGTAAGAACAATGAAAAACAAACTAAGAGAAAGATACTCAACGTAAAGGCATGTCTTAAGCTTCTAGTCACAAGAGTGATACAATTCTCAATAAAACATGGTTCAGTCATACAATCTCAATAAAACATGTTAGAAGAGGGAGTGGTAAACAATTCAAATGGTCACTAAACTTATTGTCATATTTCAATTTAGTCACTCGTCTTTAATCTGGGATGACTAACCTCAAATCAAATCATGAAGTTCGATAACCATTTTGAGGGGAAAAAAAGTTGGGTGACCAAATAGAAAGCAGTCCCAAAGTTCAGCAATTCATTTGAGTTTTTGATATTGGTCTATTTATACAACTATTGTTTTATTTACTCAAAGAAAAGAAACTATTTCATATATCAAGAAACATTTGGTTATGAAAGTGGTGGGAAAGAGATTGCCATGGGACAATGAAAACAACAAACAGTATACCTCCAGCTGCTCTTGCAGTCGTTTTTGAACCTCCATCTGCAGCTTGAGTGCTTCAGTGATTTGCATTCCACTGCGACAAAAAAAATAAAAATAAAACTGAGCACTTAATCAAAGAAATAAACCATTATAAACAATGTATTAAACACAAATACAAAATAGAAAACAGGATATATATAGGAGACCATTCCTCCTATCAAGGGATTTGACAAATAATCACATCCCTTAAACTTAAATTTAATCTAACTGTCTAGATCTATTTCATTAAAACCATTTAAAATCCCTATACTCAAATCCAATCACACCAAATCCCTATAAATGATATAATCAGTACAATTTATTTATGTCATTTATTTTCCAATTTAATTAGTGGATATTAAATTAAGAGATAAAATTTCCATAGAAGAAAGCCAAAACGAAAGCCAGTTGTTTTCGGGTGCCATTTTTTTGTTTCTCTCAAGTTTCTTTATTCTTCAATCTCTGGATTTATATCTCAGATTTCTTCAAAAATCTTTAACAGAGATGCCCTTAAAACACACACACACACACATTCAGTATATCAATCAATTAACACTACTCTTTCTCACCATAAATCATAACTGAAAATCAAACCCTAAGATGAGTAATTTGTGTACCTCATTATCAAGAATCCATTAAATGGATCGATTTGATTCCATATCAGTTTAAGGTTGAAAAAGGTAAACGTACATTAAAGTTTTATGACGGGAGAAAATTAGAAGAGAAGCACATCGCAAAGTTGAAGAAGCAGGAAAATTACTCAAGAACAGCTAGCAGTACACGCAAGCAATAGCTGGAGACTTTGTCTTGATATCAAAAAGGGAGTTGGGGAGAAAATGTAAGCTTGTTTGTAAGAGTAGAGAGAGATAGTATGCATAGAGATTGATTTAGAAAAGACAAATAAATTGTATCAATGATATAATTAATAGGGAATTGGTATGTTTGGATGTGCGTATAGGAACTTTGAATGGTTTTAATAAAATATATCTGGACCGTTAGATTGGTTTAAGTTAGGCGGTGGTTATTATTTATCAAATCCCTTGGTAGGAGGCACAGTCCCCTATATCTTAATTCTTAATAGTTGGAAGGTTCAAGAAACAATTACATGCTTGTGTGAGTTGGACAACAAAAATGTTTGACAAGAAAAAGGAAATTGCACTTACGACGAACCATCCAAACTGGAAAGTAAATCTCCAGATTCCTTCTTTTCACCCTTTTGTCCTTGTATATAGAAATCAAGACAAAATGAACCAGTAAGCCAAGTTTCAAATGCTATTTACTTCAAGATATGCTACAAAGTTCAGCACATCTTGAAAACATAGATGATAATTACATTAACATCTATTTCGTGTATACATAATGATGCAATATGTTAACCTACCATCAGATGAAGAATCTGGAAGATATTTGGCAAGTCGATATTTCTGTTTAAAATAAAAAAGCAACGTAAGCCACTAAGCAGAGAAAAGAGACACAGAAAAAGACATTTTGAAGAATGTCATGACATACACACCTGTAAATGACTTTTTACATGGTAAATAGTTAGCCCTTGAACGCCCATAACTCTGAGAACACCTTTTGGAGTAGCTCCTGAAATAGGGAAATAAAAACTCTGATAAAATTTATGTTAATGAATGCATGAAGAGTGGTCTAGGAGTATCCCACTTAAGTCACGGAAATCTGCCAACATGAAATTCCACAATGTTTGTTGTAAGCTAAGTCTTATAAAATGTTCTCTATAGAATTCAGTATTTCCGGATCACTAAATGCAGATAATATGAAGAACGTGTCTTTACCACTAAGAAGCACGGTCAGGCAGACACAAATGCGCCATGATTTTTCAAAAAAGTAGACACGGACACATTGTTTAAATTATTTGAGATTTTACATTTATATATTATATCCTTATTTTTATACTTAATAAATTCAATACTTTCTCTAGATTTGATTTTAATTGGTGAAATCTTCTATATTGTATGAGTATCTATTTATTATAATTAAATAACTTTGAGCTAAACTATTAAATACTAGCGTCATAGAAAAAAAATGCATATAGTAGGTGTAAAACGTGTCCTGGAATGTCCGAGGAGTGTCGGACACGGAAGTCTCTGTGAGATGAATGGAGGGTCTGTGTCATGTTGCCTTTTGCCATTGGCTTTTGGTTACATTTAATTTAATGTTTTAGCACTTACGTGGTAATGAGACATGACCATGGGACATGACCATGGGATGGATGATTAGATTTCGGTGAAACAAACTTTTACTTATTTTTCTTGGTTATCTTGACGATTCCATCTATATTGCTTTTGTGTTTGAAAAGTCGTCTATAATTCATCACCAGCAATTAAGAATATTCACCCAGCATAATTTTCCTTCAGCCATAATATCTTAAGTAGTCAGGGTGAGCTGGTCAACCCACCATTTTGGGTGGTCAGAGATCCATGAACATTAAACCATAGTAGAAGAACTTAATGCGTATAAATAAAATTGACCATAAGCAATATCATGCCAAAAGCACATCTAATCGCATGTATCTTTATTTTCCGCAATTCATAGACTTTGTGCAAATTTCACTGTTCAATGAGATTCATCCATATAGCAATAGCAGTTTGAAAGTTTTGCCTGCATTTTTTGGATCAGTCAAGTAACATAATGTTGCCAAAGTGGAATAAGTCTATCACCAAAAAGACCTAAGGCCTGTGTGGGTATTTTGACTAGCAAATGAAGGAAAAAGAAAGTAGAAATCCTTCCATTTGTGCATATACTTGAATTTTTTCCCCCAGGGGTGGCAATGCATTGCAAGGGCACAGAGAAATAGAAAACGAAAACAACTTACGATCTGGCCCACCAAGCTGCGCTACAGCATCAACAAAACGTTCATGAAGCTCATTCGTCCAGCGAAGCCGATGCTTAGAAGCCAGACTAGGATTGTTGTTGACATTGTTACCTCCATTGCTAGGATCCATGGTGCTGGCACAACAGTCTAACAGCTGACTGCAAACCACTGGATTGCTATGAACCAAGATTGAACTGGGAACGCCTTTTGGTTTGAACACAAGTCATTAATCTATGGAGAGAGGGAGAAATAACAAACATCAAAAGTATAATACAATATGTAACAACCCAAAACTTACCCTTTGAGTCGTTAAATACACATCGTAAAAATAGAACTTTCATAAAAGATAATTATTCATAAAGTTACAATAATTAAAAATAAATCACTTTCTTAATCATAAAATTTATTGTTAAAAATTCATAAATTATCTTCTCTTTATTATACCATCAATGGCCAGTTCCAAATTTCAATGTCTCGAACCTTAATTACCTAAAAGGGAGAAAATCATAAATAATGAGATAAAATCCCAATAAGTGAGCCACATAAATCATAATTCAAATTTAAAATTTAGAAATTCTTAACGTACATAAGGAGACACGGAGATTAAAAACCGAACTTAGGTGGTCATAATCCTCATACATAATCATAACATACATAGAGAGACGATAATTAAGAATCCGTGCTTTGTTGCTATAATTCCAGAGTGTATCGCTACTAAACTCTGGTCCATTGAACTTAAACATATAGGATTCATATCACATTCATAAATTGAATTCCGTATTTTAATGTATGAAAAAAGATTTAACATACAACATAAAACTACACTTACCTCGTAAATTTGAAGATGATTTGATAAAACACGTACGGAAGAACTTGACCTCAAATAATCGTTTATGAACTGTGTAGGGTAGGACAATTATAGTTATACACACATTTATATCTAGATGTATGTAATTATTGTAATAATATATAATTATACATACATAGACGCACGTAATTATAGTAATACTATATTTTGAAATCAACCAACCATAATGATATATAATTATACACATACATAGACGCATGTAATTGTAGTAATACTATAATTTAACTTAATCAATCATAATTATATATACATGGACGCACGTAATTATAGTAATCATACAATTAAATCAATCAGACATAATTATATATAATTATATACGTATATAGATACACGTAATTATAATAATCACATAATTTAAATAAATCAATCATAATTGTATATAATCATATACATATATAGATGTATGTAATTGTAGTAATCATATAATTTAAATCAATCGATCATAAATATCTATAATTATACATATATATACGCACATAATTACAGTAATACTATAATTTAACTTAATCAATTGCAATCAATAGTTCAGGAAATTGTACATGTAGTCCCTCAACTATTGGCCAATATGCAATTTTATTTTTCATCCTCTTGCACTAAGGTCCTACTTTTCATAATTAACAACTATAAAATATTTAAGGCTATTACAATTTTTCTGTAAAAATCTAGGTCTCGTGTCCAAACCATTATATCATGCGTACTATCTGCTTTGGGTGTGCATCTGTTTATTTACCTCATCCCGGATTTCTATCGCGCCCCCAGAATTCGAACATAAGATCTCTATCTAATAAGAAACTTAGGCTGAATCTTGGTATTAATTGAGTAAATATAACAACTTGGGCATAAAAGTCGGGTCGTTACACCACATGTTTTCAAATCAGGCCGAACAAACTATATGTCCTTTTAAAAAAAAAAAACACTTCCAAGTTAAAGGAGTACATGTTTTCCATATAAATACACTGATGCAAGGACATGATTGCGCACATTTACGAGGACACCCTCCATAACTATTTTTCACATTGGTTCACTAGAAACAATTCAAAAAATAATATACATGGGAAATAATGCGTGTGGGCGTGCTGTTTAATTTTTTCCCTAGTAGAAGTGTCCTGAAAGCCTAATCAAGCTACTTTTTATAGAGCTGAACTACAGTTATTAGAATAGCACATTCAAGTAACAATATTGTATACATTAGTTGAACAAAAAAACACAGTTAGATATTTCAAGTACATAAGCGCCATGGCATTCATACAATAAGTCTACACATTGCTCATAACTAACATATAACGGGTCATCGAAAGGAGATTAAGTTATCATAAATTGCACTCATCCGATCCTGCTGAAAGAAAATAACAACACTGGCATAAGAAAAATAGTTCATATTTTCGTCATCAAAACAAGAAGCAATCACAAAACACCTTTTGAATACGAGACAAAATTATTGTACGGTCCAAAGTTTTTGGAAAGCCGTGGGGGAGAGAGCCGAAATGACAAAACATCAAGGGGGAAAACAGCAATTCTCTGATAGGATAAGTAAAATCAGTCAGTTCATAACATAAATACGCATAAAAATACAAAATTAAGCATCATTCAATTCATCAAATTAGGGTTACAGAGCAACAGAGTGAGCAATTCTGTTTTCCCCGACAAGAAAATTCTGCAGAACCCTCCGAAAGTCATGTTCTTTAACATTTGACCAAATTCCAAACGCACAAACAAAATATAATTCCAAAAAAGAGGTTACAAATAAAAAATAGAAGAAAAAGGAGAAACATACCAGATCTATGAAATTCCAGTCGCATTTCTCCAATCTGTGAGTTAGTCTAAAATTATAATGTTTAATATAGATTTCAGTACACAAATTCGTACGTGAAAATATCAAAATTAATTAATTAAAATAGCTGTGTATATAATCCACACATACGTGTTGATGTTCGGTTGGGTGGGCAAGCTACGCGTGGAATAGGGAGGGATCTGAAATTTAGAAAGCTGCCATGTTTGTCAAGTTCTATCAGGGGCATTATGGTTAATAAACCATTTTGTCAATTTGTGTACGTTATTATCTGGAAGACTGGAAAGTACATATTTATCTGTTTGACTATGTGTCCAACTATGAGCACGTGTAATGTGGGGCCGTGTCATATACATATATCATTCAACTTTGTTAAGTCCGACTTGATTGCAACGAATTTCATGAAAAATATCACATTTGAAAAAAAATGAATTTTATCTAAATCATTTAATTGTAACGTTGAAATAGAAATCGAATTTAAGGTACAACCACTTTAAACCGCATTTTATTTGTTTTCATAAAAAGCGAATTTCTATGGATTTGATTAATTTTTATTTTTCAAATAGCATGAAATTGAAATTCATTTTCACATTTGCCTATCAAACGGACTCTAAGTGCACACCGAGTGTAAAAATCCCCTCACAAGATGGGATCCACACTTTTTATTGGTCGTGAAATCCCCTCACAAGATGGGGTCCACACTTTTTATTGGTCGTGGATCCCATATTGTGAAGGAGTCTGTACATCAAGATGTCAATCCAAGTGTATAAATAAAAAAACCTATATAATTTATATTGTATTTTTAACCTAATTCTTCCTTTGTCAAATCTACTAGAACTACTATAAAATTGAATCGAACAGTCGATTTCAAATTATTGATTTGGAATCAATATTCAATTTCGAACCAAACTAAATCACTTAGAAGTAGTTTAATTTATGTTTCGATACTTAAAAGTCGTTTAAATGATTAGTCGAATCTGTCATCTAAATTTGATTTAACTTTCTTAGTAGTTAGTACTTAAAAATCAGTAAATAAAACATGGTCCATTTATTACGTTGATATGAAATTATAGCAGATTTGAAAAATATGTATAAACGATTTAAATTATAAGTAAATCAAAATTAATAAATAAGTGAATAACACTTATAAATTTCTCAAAATGTATAAATGAAAATAATTTAAGTGCTTATAAACCAAACATAAGCTAAGATATTGCGAAGAAATAATCATACGGCTAAAGTGAGAGAATCTATTACACATTCCATCACATCACACGTAAACATAAAAAAATTAATTACTTTCAAAGAAAATAACGTACACAAATGAACCAAATAATTAAAGACGAAATTTATTCACTATGATACCCCCTGACAAAATTAATAAAATTTTAGGATTTTAATTTTTGTGTAAGGAAATTGAACTGATGAGAGTAATTGAAAGCATCTCAAAGATTTTGAATTAAATTTTGGAATTTATCAAATATTAAGAACGTAAGAATCCAAAAGGATGTTCATAGTTCAGGAACAAGAAACAGCTTTTGTTGCAAGAACTATGAAGGTAAGTTTGTCAGACTTCAAATAATTGATCCGCTGGGAATTAAAGCATCCTTAATCACAGTAACGATGCCACTCTTGATGAAGTACCCATCTGTCTCTCTTGCTGCCTCTTGCACGTCGTCGCTGTTAACGATCTGTAAGAATAGTATCTATAAGCATTGAGCAGCCTGAGGTTTCTTAAGCTCCTTAACAACTATTTTAAAAGAAGAACCGAAAGAGAGATTAGGGTTAAAATTCCTTTAGGTACTTGTAGGTGAAAACTAGCCCGAATTGGTGTTTAGTACACGACCTCTTGGGTTTAGGATACATTTGACAGGGGTTTTAAAAAGCGTGCTTCTGAGATTAAGAAGCTACTTTTGAACATGTTTGTTTGGAAGTACTTTGTCAGACTATGAAAAGTTCCAGAGGAAGCTAACTTAAGGTGACTTCCTCAAGAGCCCTTCAAAAAGCAGAAGCAAAAACCTTTGCCAAACAAGCTATTAATATCATAATAAGTAAGGAATAAGAAATCAACCTTCACATTGTCTCCAATGCGAGCATTCTTGTCAATAATTGCTCTCTTGATGTGAGAATTCTTCCCAATACCAATCGGAACGCTACCTTTTGCAGCCAAGAGTCTTCTGTCAGCATCAGTCTAGTGCAGGAGGCAATAACAGTCTTAGTACTAGAACGTACAATGTTGACTTCAATATGTCACCCATGATAGATGCCAATAAAAAGAATCGATTTTCAATGTCCAGAGACAATTACCTCATAATAGTCAGCTCCCATCAGTAGAGTGTCTTCTATTATTGCACCCTCTGAGATGCAGGATCGCAGACCAATTACGGAATGGTGAATCTTACAGTTCTGCAAATTTAAGAATGAACCAATTAAATCAGCTAGAACCCCTCAAACAATTTGATTACTGAACTTCCTCTACATATGTCCATTTGGAACAAATGGATCTCACCTTAATGACACACCCCTCACCAATAACACTGTCAGTAACATCGGCATCAAGCATTTTTGAAGGTGGCAGGTATCGGGGTTGTGTATATATTGGAGAGGAACGGTCATAGAAGCTACAGCACACAGGACAATCACATGTAAAATGTAAAAAAAGAAAGGAGCTGGAGCTGGAGCTGGAGCTGGGGCTGGGGAGTAGGGGGCTAAGGAAATTTTGCCCCTTATGCCAAGACATCAAGAAAACTGACCTGAAGTCTGGTATTGGCTTCTTAGTGATCCCTAAATTAGCATTGTAGAAAGCCTCGATAGTACCAATGTCTTCCCAGTAACCATCATACAAATAGGCTTGAACCTGATAAACACCAAAAACAAAATGAAAAATGGGAAAGAAAAGGCGAATAACAGAATACAGAAACATGCCTCAACCTGATACATATAGGGTTATGTGTCCAACAAAATATTGATTTCTTTAATATGACTTACCCTCATTCCAATTGAAGTAGCACCTGGAATAACTTCACTTCCGAAATCATTGGCTCCTGGGAATGTCTCTCTTAGCAAACTCAACATCACATCCTTATTGAAAACATATATGCCCATACTTGCAATATAAGGCATTTCCTTAGCTCTCTCATCATCAAGACCTAAAATGGTGGTATCAACCTACGATGAAAATGAGGACAAATGAAAAAAAAAAAACTACAAGAATGGATTCCTCAACAGTCAAAAAGCTCATGTAATAATACAATAAATAAAAATTGCTGGTTTGGTTTCCACTTAAATTACTCAATCCCTGATACAAAAACAAATAAACCGCCGAAATAATTTGTGTTTGCAGTTTTACCTTCATTGTCTTCAATTGTTCTCCTTTTGGCTTCTCAGCGAATTCTATTATCCTTCCTTCCTCATCAATCTTCATTAGACCAAATGCCGTGGCACGCTTTTCATCCATTGGCAGTGCAGCAACTGTTATATCAGCATCAGTTTCTCTGTGAGCTTGGACAAATTTCTCATAATCCATGCGGTATAAATGATCCCCGGCAAGAATGAGATATTCAAGAACATCATGTTCTTCAAAAAGCCATAGATACTGCCTTACAGCATCAGCTGTGCCCTAATATTTCCCAGATAAAGGAGTCAAATAGATGCCTTTTTCCATTTCGAAAGCTCATGTTTTTGCACAAAGAGAGAGGAGTCCAATAAAAAACATGAATACCAGCACATGAGGAGAGAATATCGGGACAAAAATGCAGTTGACAGGAACACCAACGATTTCAACAATAAAATACCATAAATTGTTATCAGTAGATAGATGCCACAGCACCAACTTAGGGGATTATATTATTCTTCCCCTAGAGGAAAAATCATACTCGATTAACTAATATCTTCGAATTCCATACCTCATGTTGAAATACTTGGAAAATTATATTTAGGAGAAAATATTTTCTGAACTTTCTCTATAGCTCATCCTGAACTGCTAAATAAGCCCATAATTATGGGTTGCTTGAGATAAGAATGAATATCTGTTGGGAATGAGCTTAACCAAGCCCCAAGTTTATTGACGATGAAGCAGCCTGTTTATCAGTAGGTAAGCAACGGAGAGAAAACTTCAAGAGACATCTATTTGTATTACATGAATGTGTACGCATAACTAGAGGATCTGCTGCTGAAGAAGTCTTACAATTGATGAATTACATTTCAGTGTTTCCCTCTATGTTTTATCCAAGAACACATAAGCACGGAAACCTTGCAGCTAATAATATGAGAAAATTTATAGATGAATTATGATATCTTTAAAATTTCACTTTCATGTAGACGTGTTAAGGTAGGTAAGCATGCATGTAACACAAAGAGCATGTCTGGTGCATATTGCTAAACAATCAGTATCATGAACAAGATTTTAACTTTTTATCTAATTTAATTCTGTCCAGAAGGCAGCCAATCCTCCCTAACACACGTGCCAACACTACAAATATTCTAGATTTAGAAGCCCAATACAATCCAGAAACAATGGCTACAAAAACTTTCAGCTATATAAATTCCACTGAAGAACACAATTAAGTTTCGCTATAATCTTGACAATCCAACAAAAAAGGGGTCCATCACGAACGCCTTGAAGCTATAAAATGTCTCATCGTCTTACCTGGAACCAGTTTGGGTTTTCTGGGCTTTGCTGGGCAGCAAGAACTTCAACAAACCCTTCATTCTTATAACCACCCATGTTACTTGCATAGGCCCGTGATAGGTGACGATTCAGGGATGCAGAATTAAACTGAGTGAGGACGTAGATCTTTGATATGTTGCTATTCAAGCAATTGCTAACAGGAATGTCAATCAACCTATAATTTGCACCCAAAGGGACAGCAGGTTTTGCTCTTTTCTTGGTAAGAGGATAAAGCCGAGTCCCAGCTCCACCTCCAAGAATGATGCCCAGAACACTCTGAACGAACAACGTCAACATAATCAGTTCCAATGAAGGTAAAAGAAATGCAAGACCTGTTCTTAGAATATAGTACAAACACATCCAAGTACTTATGATTCTGATAATGCTCTCATTTAAATAATTAATTTAGCAGGGAAGGAAGGAATGTGATCATTTTACATATCTTTCACACTAGGAAGAGTGTGTACAGCCTTAGAAATTTTCGGGAGAAATAAAGGCATCTCAGTTGGAGAGTTCTTGTTCTCTAAAATCACTGGAAACAGAAATGCAGAGTAGTAACAGGTTCTAGGAAACTGCCCGGATTAGGATTAACACAACTTATGAAGAATACATAGCCTTGATTTTGGAAAACCACATGTATCAAAAACATATTAGTCCATTCTTGTTAGATAGGAAATGTCTTGATTGTTCGGAGTGATTTAGCCCTTGCTTGATCCCCATTTTTTAAAAAACACATTTTTTTCTCTCTTCTTTTTAACCATACATTATAAATGAGAGTCACTAGCATCACCGGCGGATCATTAGGAAGCAAACAAGTTTTTAAAATTTTGGTATTTTCTCCTTATAAAAACTCCGAATTTTGACACTATTTAATAATGATTTCAGCCTACAATTTCGTTGCAAAGAAAAAAAATAATAATATAGCATTCCTAAATAAATGTCTACCTCTGTGGTCCACTATTTATATATCCTAGATCTGCTGCAAACTATAATAATTAACTAAGCAGAACCTTTAAAGAATTCCTGTAATTTAATATCTTTAGTTGCTCATTAACTAATTCAATAAGATAAACGAATCAGAAGTACAGACATGCATTCAAGAACATCAACTCAAACTTATACTAATAATACTCCCAAGACCCATAAAGGAATTCAATAAGAGAGAGAGAGTACAGTGTTGGCATCAGGATCGAGGCAAGTCTGGGAAGAACTGGAATCCGAAACAGCTTTGGGAGAGACGACCCGAGTAACAGGCAATCTGCGGGTACCATTGCATCTGCGGGTGGTTTCTTTGAGATTGAAATCAATAGAACCACGAAACAGCTCCGATTTGGAAGAAGCAATGGTGGGCTTGAACCCACCACAATGCAGTTTATTTTGCCCAGAGAAATTCTTGAATCCAATAAGAGATGATGATGATGATGCGACTGCCGCCATTGGCATTCTTTAAGCCCACCAGCAAATCAACTATACTAAAGTAAGTAATTCAATTTCGTATTGAGATTGATGATTGGGTATAATTTACAAATTATATACTGGGACATGGGAGTGTGTGTTGAGAAATGAACGCAAGGAAGATCTTCTGATAACCAGCAAATACACGCCACTTATTTATTTTCTTTCTTTTATGTCTCTCAAGTATATTCTTAACATTTGTTTGAGATAAACATTATTTTTTATAATATTCAATAATGAAAAAAATATTTTATCTTTGTTTTTTTTCTTATTTATTACTGGCAGTATCTTTTTTCTTCGCCTTTTTGTAAATCAATCGTGGTACTTTCCTATGTTACATTATTTTATGTACTTTGATTTTGATGATTATATACTAAAATTAAAGTTGTCAGGAACTAAACTTTCTCCCAACTTTCAAATTTGTTGGGAGTTAAATGTTTTATTGACCATCAAACTTTGACAAATATCACGATTTATTTATCGAACTTCACAATGCTTCTCACTAACCTCTCAATTTTAGACTTTTGCCCTTCATTACTCACCGAACGGATACCGTTTCTCTTCTCACTTACATGGATGACGGGATTAATACGTGACATTTAACTTCGTCAATAACTTAAATGAGATGCCAATGTGGAGGACAAGTCAGCAAATCGTCTCACCAAACACGCCTTTCAACCATTCATCAAAACGTCCCCAATTGAAATGAAATCAACAGAAAGAGAAGTTCCCAATTCAAATAACACTAAGCCCTAAATCAACACCCCAAATCCAAACGTGATGTTGATATGGCTCTTATATGGTATCCACGTGATATTTTGTGACACTTGACCTTTGAATTTGATATGACTCTTATATGGTATCCACGTGTATTTAAATACTTCCTGGTAATTTAGTAGATTAAATGTTAACTGTCAAGTTTATAAGCCAATGCTTCTCAAATGAAATTGCCAGATTTTTTTTCCAGTTCTTTACAAAAGATTTTAACTTATAGATTATTTTCCGATTTGATTTATTGGAAAAATATCGTTTATATATAGGAAGTCCCTGTGATTTGGTCTCGTGTTGTGCAGATTATGGACATATAATTGGATTGCAGTAATTGATTATACCATACTTGTTTTGTCCTGTTAAATTGGTCTTTCATTTGCTCCCGTCTCATTAAGCAATTTTCTAGTGCATGACCAAATTACCCCTAACATATCGGAATTTGGAAACAAAAGGATTTGGGGGAAATGTGCAGGATTGGGGGAAATGAACACAGGGGTAAAATGGACTTTTCATCTTTCAAAGCAAGGGCAAAAGTGGAAATGTCAAACTCGTTTATTGGGAGATATGCTCATTAGCGATGACTACTTTAGTCGCCCTGCGTGGCGTCCTATTTGTGATTGATTTATTATTAGTCCTTGTTTGATTCCTATTTTTTTCAATATATATATATATATATATATATATATATATATATATATAT
>CAIGRN010039925.1:0-15291 GCA_903798345.1 Fraxinus anomala
GGTACAGAGCTGCCATTCTAGTGTCCACAAAGAGTCCAATTCCAAACCTTGTATGAGGCAGGAATCGAAACCTCACACTGTGGCTGCCAACTCAGCAGAGACTACCTCACTCTTTCTTCCGTCCGTTTCTTCTCTGCGTGAATGTGTGCATTTCAAATATATATATATGGGAAAATTTCAAAACTAAGAACTTAAGTATCCCTATTTCAAAACTAAAAATAGAAGTATCAAATTTCAAAAATTAGATTTTTTTAAAAATTTTATTTATAAATTAATTTATTAAATATATATTTGTATTAATTAAATATATTAAGCATACAATTACATACAATTTGGTCACAATTATCTAATTAATTAGTCACAAATTAATTTTCGATCACAACTTATAAAATTATCAGTCACAAATCAAAAATTTTATATATCATAGATTACTTCTCGATCACGAATCAAAATTTTATAGGTCGCATATTATTTATCGGTCATGAATCGAAAATTTTATTGGTCATAACTTGTTTCATGGTCACAAGTCATTTCTAGATCACGAATCAAAAATTTTATAGGTCAAAAATTATTCATCGATCACGAATCGAAAATGTAATTGGTCACAACTCATTTATTCATAGCAAATTATCNTCGAAAATTTTATTGGTCATAACTTGTTTCATGGTCACAAGTCATTTCTAGATCACGAATCAAAAATTTTATAGGTCAAAAATTATTCATCGATCACGAATCGAAAATGTAATTGGTCACAACTCATTTATTCATAGCAAATTATCAAATTAATTGGTCACAATTAATTTCTAGATCACAACTTATCAAATTATTGGCCACAACCTATTTTCTGGTACAAATCAAGAATTTTATAGGTTACACGTTATTTCGATATCATAAATTAAAATTTTTTATAGGTCACGAATTCACAAAATCAAAACTTTTATTGGTCACAACTCAATTACAATTTAATAAATTTTGAGTCACGGTCACAACTTTTAAGTCACATATTATTTATTTGTCAAAAATTAATCAATTATTGGTCACATCAATCAAATAATTGGTCACAGACACCCACCAGACCCCACCTCATCCCACCCACAACCATCGCCAGACACCGCACATAGCACCGCTGTCCAAAACTACCACCACACCACCCAGCCACAGAGCTCATTCCCACCACCGCACCGCACACTTCCACGTCCACATCTACCTTTACCACCAGAGATCCTCGTTCTCATCACCGTACCACACACCTCCACTACCACCGCCATGACATCGCAAACAGTACAATCGTCAAACACCACCACTGCACCTCCACCACCACCTCCACCGCAACGCACAACTTCACCACTACTGCCACGAGCACCACACCACTCACCCAACCACCACATGGCATTGCACACCACCACCACCACCGCACCACCACCGCCACGACACCGCACAACACCACCGTCAAACACCACCACCGCATCATACACCTCCACCACCACGAGCATCGGACGACACCGCACACCACCGCCTCCACCGCACCGCACCACACCACTCACCCAACCACTGCACCTACAACAACATAGAGCACATCACTGTTGTACACACCACCGCACCGCACACCTCCACCACCAAACCTCAATCACCATACCGCTCAAAAATAAAAAATAAAAAAGGAAAAGAATGCACTTCGACGTTCAAATCGAGAGACCACAACACCACTACAACCCCCACCTAACCACCATTACCGCACACAACACCACGCCCAATCGCATAAGAAAAAGGATGAAGAAGAATAATGGATCGCACGGAGTGCTGCCAGTCGGCGATAAGAGAGAGAGAGAGGGGGGAGGGAGGGAGGGAGGGGAAATGATAAAATTAGGGTTTTTAATTTTTATATTAAAATATTTAAAATATTAATTTATAATAATTAAATGAATATCTGATTTTTGAAAAATGAAATCTTCAATCTGATTTTTGAATATAGATCTTGAAAAGTAGGAAATAATGTAATTTCCACTATATATGTTGTAGCCATTGTTTAGTCCATTTTAAAAACTCAAGTTGAGGCCCAATAAATTCCAGTACCGAATTAAATTAATTCTTGTTTCAAAATCCTCAATTATTTTGTATAACGCAAGTTGATCTCTAAACAATTTTATTTGTGCAGCCCATGCCAATTTAGACCTCGTACTATGAATTTTGCCATTTTTCTACTATTTTGCATTCTTTTCTTCAATTCTTCATAAAACATAAAGTTTTACCTACAAAATACAATTTAACATAAATTGGATAGAATTTAATTTAAAAGACAATAAAATATCACGATTTAGCTTATCGAATAAGTATAAAAACTACACTTATCAATGGGCTTAGTTGAACGAATGGCAGACCTTAGACCTTGTTTTTGAGCCACTTCTTGGATGCTGAAATTAGTGTGCATATATCCCTATATTAAATAGCATGTAATAAATGCAAATCGTATCCAAGATTTATTTCTAGTGATATTAATCACTAGTTACCTGCATCAATAACACATCTCTATCATTGGGGTTTTGTAGGTTTACTCCACAAATTCCACCTCTCCAAAACTATATTTTTATTGCGCTTCAACTGGATAATCGTAGTGGACGATAGTATCATTGTTCCCATCACTATTATAGAAGTGGACATGAAATTTTCACCTTACACATTGATTATTGTTTTCGTATTTAACTAGATGGAATTTTACATTTTAACGTAACATATTATGCAAGATGGTCATTTCAATCTTTTAATTCGAATGGATTTTTTAGCTTTAGACGAGTCAGATTATGCATTTGAATTATTTGGACTCTACTACCACTTTGAGTCTCGAAATTTTATTTTAAGAGACTTTCTTTCTTAAATAAGACGAGTAGCTGAAACTGAATATTACCCTTAACACTTACAGGTCACAAATAAAGCAAGAGGTCACAAATAAAGCAACATTTGTTTTGGCATTATTTATCTTGAAGTGGGAGAATGTCAAAATCAGTTACAATTTACACTGAGTACAGTATTCAGTAAATAAGTTTCATCATACCCTTTGGAATAGCCCATGCTGGCCAGTCACGCGTTCTAATTTACATCATCGGTTCGATTTTTTTCGCCCTATCCAGTTTTGTTAATCTCAATTTCCGATTTAAATAGTTCGAATTGACATCCCTATGTTCTATGTAAAATACTGTTAACACTTTACTAGCGTAATTTGGCCACAAACATGTAGGACCCACAGTCTGGCTTTGCCATGTCTACTTAAACGACAGCTTTTCATAAAGCCAATCTGAAAACAAATCCTTCATTCCAAATTTTCATTGCTTTTCTTTGCTTGTTCAATTACGTTTCGTCTTAAATATCTTGCTACTTCTGTTCACTGTTTTATGAAATTTCCCATCAGGGTTTCATCGCTAATTTGACTTTGTTGTTGCTCTCTTGGCTTATGCAGTTGTTTCCATTGATCCCTATAGCTTTGACAAAGATTTATCAGCATTTTACATATTATGCTTCCTCCAAGTTTCTTCCAGTTTATATTCCTTTTTTTCTATTTAATTTGTAAATCAGATCATTGCAATTGTTGATCTTAAACGAGGAATTTCGAGTAAGCCTGAGTTATCAAAAATTTCAGCATTCATGGACGGTGAAGATAACATTAATCTTCGTGTTGCCTCGTTTTCTTATTACCTGGACACTGCTAAAGACAACTTGGTACAAAGAATTTCAGCTCAAGAAAATCCGATTTCCATAAGCTCAGGAAGATCTGCTACAGCCACTGCAAAGCCACGTTTTAATACAAGTATATCTCTCTCCCTCCATATACAACGTACACAAACAGTACAATAGACAATATTTTAGTGTATTTTAACTACATGTGTAGTCAACCCCATCAATTGGAGTCGTCACATTTATTCATTTTCCTTTTATATCATACCTGCAGGAGAAAACTTTGTGTTTAATATGCCAGGGCCTGTTCAGGATCCTACAACTGCATTTAGTTTCCCTCAGGAGCCTCCATATCCAATGAATTTTGAAAGAACCAAGTCTACAGATGGTGAAATCACAGTCTTTGGTGCAGACAAGTATTTCAACATCAAATCTGATTACGAAACTGAAGTGAAAATCAATAGTGAGAGTAAGAATGAAAGGCCAGTGAATTTGCCCGGAGTACGATCAGATTCCAGGTCAGAAACTCAGAGTCTTTACTCTGAAACAAGCAGTTGGAACAGCCAAACTGCGCTGTTGCAGAATGCGACAAGGAGACTTGAATCTAAGCGAAAAAAGGCAGTTGGAAGAAGATTTTTTCCAGTTTTCGGTTGCCAGGGACCTTGTATTGACAAGAAAGCTGTTCCTATCAGTGAAAATTTGACAGGATCAAAAAGAGTTGATCATTTTCCAGTCCCAATTCCCAATCTCGGGGCACAAAAATTGTCTGTTAAGAATCAGGTCGAGGAACAAATAAAAGTAGATGCACCCCGAGAATCTCTGGAAGTTTTCGGTTCAGGAACTGGCACAAAGGGAGACATAGCAAAAAACCTGGAGAGAAAACTGTTTATGTTAACCTGGGATGCAATCCCAAAAGGCCAAAACCTTCCAACTTCTACACTTGGAAGCAGCACAATTTGTGATGATTTGGCCAGTGATGCCAGTTCTGATCTCTTCGAAATCGAGAACATTTCTGGCACTGTGTATCCGTTGTTAACAGCGGCTCAAGGAACTGATGATATGTCGATTTGCATGAGTCCCCCTATGCAGTATGCCCCGAGTGAGGCCAGTATCGAGTGGAGTGTTGTCACTGCCAGTGCTGCAGATTACTCTTCAGTTATTTCAGATTATGATGAAAAGAGTGTTAGTGTTGCAGGTGATATTAGCTCAAGAAATGCAACGAAAAGAACATCCATAACCAAGAATATAGGGGGCAAAGAGACACAAAAAAGCAAACCTGGGGGACTTTTAGGATGCAAGCATCATAAAGCAGTGGATGTTGCTGAAACTACGTATAAGACTATTGAAAAGGCAAAGCATCTAGGGTTGGATTTGTCTCCAGCTACAGGGAAATCACAAGCCAAGAATAGGGTGAAAGATTTTTGACCCTGTAGATAGTACTCGATTCTTACTATTGTGATCTATCCCGTATATAAATATGTGTGCGTACATTGATATTACACGGTTGGTTAATATTATTACATGAAGTTGTTTGTTCAGTATGATTGACATATGCATACAATATTTATGTAGCACAACTCGCATAGACACGAGCCTGAGTCTGAAGATAAACGTGCCCGGAAGACTCGTCATGGTCGCTTAATACATTTTGGCACCCTAAAGTCGCAACATATTTGTCATCATGTTGAATTGTTTAATTAAGCATTGTTTAAGTCAGCAAGTTGCATGTTTTTAAATATATGTTCTTCATGTCTAATTGAAGCTATTTGTTCCACATAATAATGCTTATCTTGCTAAAGATAAGTGCTTTTATATCCGTATCCTTTTATTTCGATCTTTGTCATCCAAAGGCACGGCAGCTTCCATACATAAAAGTAAATTTCCATTCTCATCGCAATCAAAACTAGGTTAAGATTATTATCCAAACTTAAGGTGACCACCCTTGTCTGAAAATATCCTTAAATTTTCAGTTTACTATTTATTTAATCCAGGTTCTGACCACAGTTGTTTTGGCATATCAGAATTTTCATAATCCAGATTCCTTAGTTGGGGGTCATCCACGTTGTAGAGCATCTAATTGGAAACAAGGCTGCTTTTTGGTATAGACAAGATTGCCTATAACTGAAGAGCTTGCAAATCTATATATATTAGCATGTTGGCATGCATATATGTCTAAAAGCTGAAGACCCTACAAATGCAGAATCTTGTTTTCAAGATAATATGTGAAGTCTATAACACCTAACAATTAATTGCCTTCATCCATCTTTCTAACTTATATCGGGATTATCTGAGCCAAGAAAATTACAAAATAATTGGAAATTTATTTACCTGTGACATTTGCATTTTATACACTTAAAAACGAGTATATTAGATGCCTATCACGGTATCATCTTAGATTTTAACGAACTTTTTTAGAACAATTCTGTTTCTAGGGGAAGATTGTAAAGAAAATTCAAGATGGTAGAAGTAAAAGCCACAAATTGAAAAACTAAACATAAATAATTCTTGAAAATTCTATTTTTACAAGTAATATGTCTAGTTGGTTTTCTAAAAGATGAACCTAACTTATGTCGGGATTATCCGAGCCAAGAAAATTACAAAATAATTGGAAATTAATTTACCTGTGACATTTGCATTTTATACACTTAAAAATGAGTATATTAGATGTCTATCACGGTATCATCTGAGATTTTAACGAACTTTTTTAGAACAATTCTGTTTCTAGGGGAAGATAGTAAAGAAAATTCAAGATGGTAGAAGTAAAAGCCACAAATTGAAAAACTAAACGTAAATAATTCTTGAAAATTCTATTTTTACAAGTAATATGTCTAGTTGGTTTTCTAAAAGATGAACCCATGTATGTATATGTGGAAAATCAACAAAAAACATATTAAAATTACTCCCAAAAATATATTAAAATTATATACCTTTAAAAAGGTATTTTAAAAATAACTTTTGTGGTTCCACCTCCACTTTCTGTCAATAACTGGCCTTAGTATGAAATCTGCCGCAAATAGCAACGACTTTTGTCTGATTTTCCATTGCTATTAGTGTGTTTTCTAGTAGTGATAGAAGTATTTGTCGAGATTAAAATAAGTGGATAGCAAGGCACAACGTGTTCAGCGAATGAGGTATATAAACTTCGCCTTCATTTGAGTTTTGATGGAAAGTTTAACACTAGGGTCCAGGACTACAGTTTTAATGAGCAGAAGAATTAAATAGGAATGTCAAGCTCTATCACACAGTAACATAATGGTCACACCTAAATGTGCTTCAACCAGTTGGTGTACCTACATTAAATTTCTCACCGGTCTTACAACTAAGGTGGGTCCCGCACTCTCTTATCTCAATTTCGTCAAACAGTAATTAGGTTGGAAATCTGGTAAGCATTAAGAAACCAGAATCTTTCAACTTTATGTAACACAGCAAGTTTAATGTCCAGAAAGTTCCATACTGGAGAAATCCTATTTAGAAAAGAACTGTGGATGCGTGTTAGCTACATCCCTACAAGGGTCGATAAATTTAACTTTAGTATCAATTCTTAACAGATGAGGATACTTGTATCCAAGATTTTGATCATTTTTGCACTATTAGTAGAGATATTGTTGACACCATGAGTAGAGATTTTCTCCAGGTAAGCTATAATGAAGGATAAAACTCTGTAGGTATATACATATTAATTAAGCCACTGATCCAACAATGGAATGTTTTGAAGGGACCAATATTGGTTGATAGGTATACACAACCAAATAAAAGTGATGCTTTGGACCACCTGGATTAATTAGTGGAGGCACTGCCAAATAAAAACAGTTGTCTATGTCTTGAGGATGAGCTTAAATATCTTAGGCATCAGTTCATTTAACTTTAAAAGAGTCCATAAAGTGGCAAACATGTTCATCCTTTTTGTCTAATTACCCCGTAAGGTTAGAGCACTCAAAACAGTATGTTGGTGGGATAATTTGAAGTTACTGTAAGCATGTATTTGTCAATTAGGGATGTGGGAGTGAAAATTATTTAACTTTTACGCATGCATATTTGGTATATTAGACCAGAGGCGGAGGTAAGGAGGGGTAGATCTGGGCTACCACAAGGTTTTTAAGTGATTAGAATAGTGTGTTTATGACTACATGAAACGTTTCCACGCGAAGACTAAAGAATATGGAATTTCTATTTGATTGTATCAATGACTCAGAGAAATGGTTCAAAATGGCATTAAGGAAAATGGTATTAAGTAGAAAGAGCAACTGAGTTCAACACTAGTTGTTTATTTGAATTGACTGATCATTCACATCACATATAAAAAAAAGGTTAAATTAAAATGTTTTCTATAAATAGCAAAATGAAGAGTCAAAATAGAGAAAATTATTGAAGTGTCTTTACTTTCTAGATTTAAAGATATTCTCAATTATACATAAATTTTTCTTTATAAATAAAGAGCATTTTGGAGATGTTCTTATGTCGTTATTGACAATTACGTATATTTTTCCAGTTGTGATTTTAAAAGCATTCATAAATAGGAAAAAAAAATCATAACTACCCCACTTTAAGAATACAATTAAAAAAAAAATCAAACTTTTAGAATTCTTTCAAAAATTAAGTCATAAATCTTATTTTATTTTTCCTAAAAATATAAATATATGGATTTAAACAGAGGATAGCGTGACATAAATTGAGGGTTAATAAAGGATCATTAATGATTATTCTCTTTCATCTTATCAATTTCTAAAAATAAAAAAAAGTTGCAATTAGTTATCTTCCTCCCCAACTTCTCACAAATCCTAAAACAAAAAATAGTTTATCAGACCTCCATTGTGTATTTCTCAAAAATAGATGAAGAAATTGGCCATAAATTCCCAACGTGATATTTTCAAAATAATTATTTTCATTTTGTCCATAGTTTCTCCAGAATAATTGGCTACAATTTTCGCGTCATTTTTACATCTTTTGATTGCAAACAATTGTTCAATCACAAACATCGACCATAATACTTTCCAATAATTATATGCGAAATTGTAGTTCTTGTATTATTGTGACATCAACGCTTGTAATACGATATGTTATCGTAACATACGACGTTGTGTGATTGTGACTTATAATGTTATGTGTATCTAACAGTCATTCATAAATATGACACTATTTGTGGTTTCACGTCTCTTTGAGTTTGACTTAAAACATGTCTTATTGAAAATTGTGACTTTATTCGAGAATTGTAACTTGATTTCGAGACTGGAATCTTCATATAAACACAAGAGAATGAAAAACATTGAATCTGATTGTTAACAATCTGATTTTCTTCTCTAGATTTTGTGATTTTAAAATTCGTTAAGATGGTAATTAACCTTCAAATTCGGGATTAGTTACTAACACATATTATTTAATGATACAATTTTAAAAATGGTAAAATATATATTTTATATATAATTAAAGCCAGATTTTGAAGAAATTTTTTTATGATTCATGATTTTGCTTAATTTTCTCTTGGGTTGTATTTTAAGATGAATGAATTGGGCTTAAGTTTAATGTCTGTGGATCAGACCTGTAAATCTATGAGCATTGAGGCTTGGGCAGAGGCCGCCCTAAATGTGAATGAGAAGCCTTATGAGCTTAATGGGCAGCAGTGGCCCAGTAACGAGTAGAGGGCCTGAAGTACCCAGGCGTGGCCCAGTAGTGTGGCCTAATTAATGAAGGTGAACAAGACAATGGGTCCACTTCAAAAGGGCATGTAAGCAGATGCCCCAAGCCCAAACTAAAGGCAAGTCAAAGACTCCAAAAACAATTATAAAAATATAGGGAAAGTTTTATAATTGTCATAAAATAGAAAGAAAAAGAGAAGAATTAGGACCGCAAAAAATACAATAATAATAACAAATAGGATTGAAGGTGTATAATTGTCATTCACTAATAAACATATTATTTACAACACCTCTCCTTAAATGACACATTTACAAAATATATGTCTCGTTAAAATCTTGTCAAGAAAATCCAATGATACAAAATTTATAAAAAGGAAAAAGAGTACAATTGCTCCCTTTGATTTCAATAAATGAAAATTATTATATCGAGTTATCCATGTTTTGTACGTCAATGTCTTCAATATTGCAATTTTGATAAAACATATCTCATGATGTCTTGTATAATCTTCAAACAATATCTTCATATAAGATATCAACCTTTAGCAACTGTAGTAACAAGATGGTTCGGGGAAACAGATCTTATTGTTCTTTTCAGGAGTTTCGTACACAAATTTATAACATAATCTTAACGTTATATTGATGGTAAATATCCTTTAGATTATGTACCAATCACTAACTAAAAGAGGTACTACATAACGAAAGCACCGCTTGCTTAAAGCTTGAATCTACGTCTCCTAATCAAGTTTTGGAATCCTCCATTTATTCCTCTGGGATCTACAAAGATGAGAAAGAAAGTTTTCTTCTTACTAAAATACCTTGTTTTGACTATATCACATTGTTATGATCCTTATGGGGGACATGTTAGACATTGCACTACTTAATATGGTCCAATTTCAATGCAAAGGAGAAATTTCAAATAGGATTTGTCCATGGGACACACGAGCAATTCATTTGAATACACAACAAAAGTTGTCTCGTTAAAAATCTTGTTAGAAAAATTTAATGGGACAAAACATTTGTCAAGGAAAAAGAGTACAACACTTGTGTATTCCCCTCACGACACTATTACTTAAATTAAATAATTTAGGCATATTAAATCATTCAGGGATAACATTAATAGACTTGCTAGATGAGATGACTATAACCACATTTCAAATTTGACGCATTATCGGGATAATAAGATATGGACTTGTAATTACATCCATCACGATCTTTACGAAATTCACTATATTGAGATTCATACATTACATATTGCGAATTCATTTTTCTCATTTCTTTTTCGCATAATTTTACACCTTTAAATTTTCGGATTGCATGTCCAAAAACTTCAAGTTTCTCTACTAAGTTCAGTTTTGCTAGGATTGCGTCCTTTTAATTATCCAATAATTTCTTCGATCGATCAACTTTGACGAATTTATTTCAATTCCTAGCTATTAAAAATATGTAGTACATCATGTACAAATGTGTTATCGATATCGATAACTTTTTCTTTTCAATTCTTTCTTTTTCATAATGCATAACTTATTGAGATATCTCAATTTTCAACATGTCGGTTACTTGAACTTCTTCTGAAATTTTACATTTTGTTATGTCTATATACTCTCCAAAAGTATTAGCTTTCTAAATTGGACCATTTTTATTATTTACTCTGTTTATTTTGGAGATTTTTGTCTTAGAATTAAATGTATTCACGTTTCAAGCATACTATAGATATATCAATTATAATTATAATGTTAACAAATTATCCTTCCAGGAAATCAATTCGAGTTTGAGCATTTTAAAATTGGTATGAGAGATATTGTTAATCTCTTTGATCAGTAAATAAATCTAAATGAATTATCTTTCAAACCTTTGTTCAAATTATTTTTTTCGAGGATCTAGATATTAGATGATGTATTTATATATTATTTTCAGATTTTTAATTACCTCTTAATATTAAGAGAATTGTCCAATCAAATTGACATTCGCAAACTACATTGTAAAATAACATCCATTCGAGATATCAAACTACACATTTATTCTGAGTATTCTTTACTTTTCATCTTAGTGCGGTGGATCAATTGTACATATATCGCACTATCAAAATAATTAGATAAAAAATTAGGTTTTGATCGTAAGCCAAATACATGGGAAAAACTTTTATATTGACGTAATGCTAATAGTATTTTCTTGATAGAATTGAGAAATATTTTGTTCTCAATAGTAATGGTTTAAAAATTAATTGAAAGTATTTTAACAAACAGCAATATTAAATCATTTATCGCCATCTCAACTAACACTTACTAAGAGGTTGAGATTTAGGCTCACTAGCATTAACAAGACGATGTGTTAATTGTATAATTTGAAAATTATGTTCATAATTAAATTAAATGATTTTCTATTCATAGTGTAATATTTTAGGAGCAATGCTTTGTAATAGATAGACACGAGAGTACTTAAATAATGAATTACATTATGTATTAATAAAAAAAAGAATGTAATAATTAATCGAACGAAAAACCATAAATAAAAAAAAAATTGATGTTGACTAATGAATTCGCATAATGGACATGTAAAGAATAATCATAATAAATGTATAGATGCACATGGCACATCATTATTTAACACACCATGAAACGCTGTTAATTCCTTCGAGCACACACATGTAAATACGTAGGCTGAAATGCAGATAAATGAACGGACACATTCATTAGTACAAAGCAATCATTATTCATTAATAGAAAATCATTTATAGAATTGTGAGCAACTACATATTAACAGAATTGAGTACGTTAATGGTGAATTATATTCACCTGTCATCAAATTAATTTCGATACACGTGATATATGATTATACTTATATAAAAAAAAAAAAATTCTTTTACTAGACTTTGAAGAGTTAAGCTTTCGTGCTAATAATATATTATAAATTAGCGAGAAGAAAAGAGAAGAAATTGGATAAGTCAATATACTTGTATGTTTTATTGAGAACCAGAGTACTATATTTATAGAGAAGAATTATGATTGTAAGGGATACAATGATAACAATAAATAGGGTTGCAGGGGCATAATCGTGAATTGTCATTTATTAATAAATATATTATTTACATCAATAACTAAAATATTTTAAAAATTAACAAACTTGTAAAAAACTTCTAAAAACCAGGTAGTATATGACTACGGTATGTTCTGATAAGTGATTGTGACTTATAAATTTGTGTCGACTGTGACTTTATTTGTTTATGCGACCTTTATACCTAAGTACTTACCGTGACCAATAAATTTGGGTCTATGACATGTTATATATATGTGATATATGAATTCGTGTTATTGTGATCAGTTATGTTATCTAATTGAGACTTAAACATATGATCACTTAATTTTTGAAAAAAAAGAAGTAATGCTTAAAAAATAAAAAAGAATCAAGAACACGTCCAATTATAGCTTAAAATTTGAATGCTAAAATTCTGGGATAGAACCCACTGATTTTGCTTATTCAAACGAGACTTGATTGATCAGATTTTCGTTTGTATTAAAAAAAAAAAAAAAAATCTATACTGATATGAACAACATATATATCCACTAAAAAAGTTGTTTAATTCATACTAAGTAACGGTGACATATCACAATTAATTGGTGGATCATTAGCAATTATCTGCAAAATTGTGTTTCTCAAAATGCAAATCCGCAAGTGTAAAAACGTTTTTCTCCTTAGCTGCCTGGGTTGATGGACATTTGACATCTCCTTACTAGCTGGATTAGTGTTCACTAGGGTTGTACTTCTTTGAAGATGATCTGGGCCATTGGTTGGATCAAATGGCTGAGAGTTAACCACTCAATCATTTGGAGATTGAAGGGTCTCGAGTTTGGTTGGTTCATTCATTCTTTTGTCTTTTCTCTCTTGGTCTTTGGGTTCTCTCTCTTTTAGCGTTTATATTAATCTTCTTCGATATGTAACATTGATCTTGAATCTATAATTCTATTGTGTTATTAGAACTGGATGAACAATCTTGGATCTGGTTCTTACCTCTGAGCCCCTCAGATTAGGCTTGGTCGAACTGGATGAACAATCTCCTATGTTGTTTTTACTACTTTATGATTGTTTGCTTTTATTTTTGTCATTGATTTCAAATTTAAGGGTAAAATACCAAACATTACCATTTTTTGCTTCTACAAAACAACAATAACATAACACATCAATTAATTGGTAAATTATTTAATTATTGAGACCTACCATTAAAATATTAAAGTCGTTAGCTCATGGACCTTATGAAAATATAGCAACTTATGAAATTCACAAATATAACACTTGTGCGGTGCGAAGATAGTGATGTTGTTATAGTGGCTAAGAAATACAATTTTCAATTGAAAAGGAGTCAAGGACAAATGTAATGTCAGCTCAAAGCAATAGTGTTACCGTACTGATTTAGGTAGCAGTATTAAGTGATAATAAATGAAATACACAATCAAACGAGTCACATAATTTTACCTAAAATTTATCATATGTCATTTAAATTAATATTATGACATTTGTGATGTTGAATAGCATTTTTCGTTAATTAATTTTTTCTGCATTTGTCAGCACGGGATATTGACTTTTCTTCTATATTGTTATATGTGTGTGTCTTGGTACAAATTGTTTGGTGAGTGACTCTTAAATCAATTTAATGATACACAATATTCAGCTCTTGCAGAAGCTGACTGAAGTCGACGGATCCTTAATTTAGTACCTTCAAACCGAATACGAGCATGACAAATAAGCCAATCGCTTTGGTTTCGTATTAATCATTGTCGGGCCTTTTGTAGCCCCCGACTCCAAATTCCAACGGACAGAATTTTTTTAGTGAAATTAAATTATCTTTAGTAAATTCGAGGCCATTTAGTGGTAATTTAGGAAAACTTAAAAAGTTGATGAGTTCAAAATCAACAATTAATTTAAATCACATATTTCATAAAATTCACAAATTTTATGAGTTGTTAAAAAGCATAGGCTCCCACAGTTCAAACAATACGTACTAGTTATTGACTTCAACAAAGAGACTCGAATCGTTACAAAACAAGTTCAAGTTAATACCGTAACGGTGTTTCTCCTTCAATTAATTCTCAACTTCTAACTGTCTAGGCATGCATTATGTTTCATTTCCTTTCTCTCACCAAAAAAGTCTTTAATTTTGGGATTGTTCCCGTAACTTGAAAACACACGGGGTCACTAGAAATTAATTTAACTAATAATGACTAAAATCCGCATAGAAAGGGACATCAAGCAACATGAAAACACATGATATAAGGGATATTCAGCTCTTATATACCTAAAAGTTATATAAAATAAGAATATTTTTAAGAGACTCTTTAAACATGATATGCTCTTTATTTTAAAGAGTCAATATTTAAAATCATACTCCAAATGACTATTTAAATTAACATTTTAATTTAGATAGTGTGTTTGACTCTCCAAATTTGGAGAGCCAAACTCACTCTATAATTAAATGTATTCAAAAAGTTTCAATTATTAATGTAGGAAATCAATAAAATAATCTAAAAAAATGCTTGTTAAAATAAAAGATAAAGAAAAATAATAAATATTTTTTGGAAGTAGTAAAATTAAGTGATAAATATAAAGGGTTTGTTAGAGTACTTCAAAATTTTAACTTTCTAAATTTATAAATACTCTCTAAATGATAGAATATACTTTTTAAAAATAGAGAGTTTCTTGAAGATACTCTAAGTTTTGCATTCGTTATCACTGTCAATTTAAGCTCAATTTACATCCTGATTCATACAAATAAATATGTAAGATCGAAAATTTTCTCAATCTTTACTTACATTTAGCGAGAAAGTGCTTAAAACTGGATTGCCCTAATTAAAACACAGGAAACACAAGTGTTGCAAATGAGTACTGAAAGTTATTAATTCGACCCTAAAATCACCTAACAGGTGAATAATGTGGAATTAAATTTGTCAATTAAAAGTATTCTAGATATTTAGCCAATCAAGTCAAATTATCATATGTTGAA
>CAIGRN010039929.1:0-34562 GCA_903798345.1 Fraxinus anomala
CTCTTATAATGTATATATCACCTCTCGGTCTCAGTATTATCCCTAAATCAATTAATTGTTGCGCAGACAATTAAAGCATTAAACACACAATAATTAATTAACAAGTATTAAAATGACATGAAAATATTGAAATTAAACATATAATAAAAACTTAAGCTACATCATCCATCCTAACATAAAAATATTTAGTCATGCATAATGTTGAATTTAAATACGCAAAAGTAGAAAGACATCACCAAAAATTGACGAATCGTGAATATTATCCAATTACGTGTTGCCGGCTTTTCCTTTTTGCATGAATATGTATATATATTGAATTCAGCCCAATTTCCTCTCAAAAGTGACTGCCTGTGTTTTCTCCAAATTGTTGACTTTTTCTCAAAATTCAGCCGATTGCATGAATAATAATAACAAATTGTTGCCTTCTTTTTCTCCACTCTCCAGCCACAACTTGCCGCCTTTTGTACGTGTATATGTATATAATTTTGCACCTTTTCTCTACTTGTTTCAATAGAAGCTGCCGACTCTCTCTCCTGCCCTCTGCTGCCGAGAGCTCTATGTATATATATATATATATATAACCTAAATTTGATCCATTTAGAAATTCAATTTGAGGCCAATTAACTTCCAACACCAAATTAAATTAATTCTTCTTTCCAAGTCTTCAATTCTTTTGTGTACTGCAAGTTGATCCTTAAAATAAATTTATTTGTGCAGCCCATGCCAATTTAGTCATCGCACTTTGAATTTTTTCCATTTT
Source organism: Fraxinus anomala (assembly GCA_903798345.1). Taxonomy (NCBI): domain Eukaryota; kingdom Viridiplantae; phylum Streptophyta; class Magnoliopsida; order Lamiales; family Oleaceae; genus Fraxinus; species Fraxinus anomala. The sequence continues at coordinate 761 of CAIGRN010039929.1, forward strand.
CCACTCTTTTGTATTCTTTTCTTCAATTCTTCATTAAACATAAAGTTTTATTTACAAACGACAATTTAACATAAATTAGACAGAATTTAATTCAAAAGACAATAAAATATCATGATTTAGTGCCACAATTAAGTGTAAAAACTACACTTATCAACAATGATTGTTATTTTTTACTAATTGGAAATGATTTTCTGTGAATGAGAACAACACGGGTAGGATTCTGCTCCACGAAATGGTTGAGAATGGTCTGTATCCACTTGCACTGAATAATACATCCTCAATTAAACGGCAATGTCTTACAACTACTGTAGGAATCAAAGCATCCTTAAATCATTGGCATTCTAGATTAGGGCATCCAACGACATCTATTCTGCGGAATTTAGTTCATTCACATAGTCTTCCCATTTTAAATTCAGCAAATAAACTTGACTTTTGTAATGCTTGTCAACTAGGCAAAGTAAAACAATTGTCATTTCTTCTTCAGATCGTCACACAACAAGACCTTTATAACTAGTTCATTCAGATGTTTGGGTTGCACCAATTAGTTCAGTAAGTGGATGTAAATTCAATGTCTTGTTTATTGATGATTTTTCCAGATTTTCATGGTTGTATCCTTTATATCACAAGTCAGACATTTTTCCTACGTTTGTGAAATTTAAAGTGCTTGACAAAAATCTTTTCTTTACTTCTATCAAACATTTTCAATCTGACAATGGTGGTGAATTTCTATCTAATCAATTTAAAGATTTATTCACAAAATGCGGGATCTACCATCGATTACCTCTCAGCAAAACAGTGTGGCTAAGAGAAAACATCGTCATATTCAAGATATGGGACTTACATTTCTTGCTGATTCTGGTTTGTCACAAAAATATTGGGTTGATGCCTTCCAAACAACAATTTTCCTAATGAATAGGCTGCCAACTAAAGTTCTGGAACATGACACGCCATACTTTAAGCTATTTAATCGACATCCTAACTACCTAGAACTCAAAACTTTCGGCTGTGAGTGATTTCCTGTGTTACATCCATATCATCCACATAAACTGACATTTAAAAGCAGAAAGTGTATATTTTTTGGGGTACTCTAATAACCATCTAGGCTATAGGTGTTTGGATTTCTCCACAGGCAGGGTATATATCTCAGGACATGTTGTTTTCAATGAGGAGTCTTTTCCTGCAGGTCAAATTGATCATTTTCACGTTCCCATGTCGAGCATAATCCAGAAGGGTAAGTCTTCTGGTGAAATTCAACTAGTTAGTATGAATAATGTTCCTTGTCTTGCAGATTTGTCTACTCCTACACTCACTACCAACCTCTCTCATAGTCTAACCCAACAACAACCACAGAGTACAGAACAACCTCCCCATGATTTCAGGTCAGATATCATGAATACTCTCAATGATTTACCACCTGATTCTTCCACATTTGAATCCTTTTCTCAGGATAAAATTGATGTACCCTCCCCAAACACGCACCTTGATAATCATTCTTTACCAACTTTGGCTATAGAATTACCTACTGATTTCACATCTCAACCAAATAACTCCCATCAAGTTGTCAATCGGTCTCAGACAGGAAATTCCAAACCAAATTCTTTTCCTGATTTCAAAGTCTTTTACTCCACAAGGCATCCATTGCATGTTCTGAGCAGTGTTCTTACAGATTCTGAAACTGAGCCATCTTCCTATAGTCAGGCAGCATCTTCTTCACAGTGGCATGCTGCCATGGGAAGAGAAATTGACGCTTTGATGCGAATGGTAGGTGGTCTCTCCGTCCAAAACCTCTTAATCATCATGTTGTGCATAACAAGTGGGTTTATAAAATTAAACGAAATCCCAATGGTAGTATTGAAAGACTCAAAGCAAGATTAGTTGCTAAGGGATTTGATCAGAGAAGTGGCACTAATTTTCATGAAACTTTTAGTCCTACAATTAAACTTGCTACTGTTAGATTAGTTTTGCTCTTGCAGTCTTTTTTAATTGGTCAATTCAACAGTTGGATGTCTCTAATGCTTTCTTGCATGGTATTCTTGAAGATGAGGTTTACATGGTACAACTAAAAGAATTTGTTGATCCAAATTGTCCAGATTATGTCTGCAGATTGCACAAATCTCTTTATGGTCTCAAACAGGTACCACGTCAGTGGGTTTTTACTTCTCAATCAACAACTACTAGAATTTGGTTTTCGGGCATCATCTATGGATCATTCTCTTTTTATGTTTCATTCTTCTGCTCTAATAGTTTTTATACTTGTATATGTTGATGATATATATCATAATAATTGGATGTCATGAATATTATCTGTCATTAAAACTTTGAAGGATAGTTTCAGCATGAAGGATCTCGGGCCTTTGAACTATTTTTTGGGCATTCAAGCATCTCGGAACACTAGTGGTCTCCACTTAAGACAGACAAAATATATCTTTGATTTGCTTCATCGTGAAAAAATGGCAGGTGCTAAGCCACTTAATTCTCCAACAAGAAGTAGTTCTATCTGCTGACGATGGTGACTTACTCCAAGATCCCACTGAGTATCGTCAAATAGTTGGTAGCCTTCAATAATGCACGTTGACACGCCCTGAAATTGCATACATGGTTAATCAATTGTGTCAATTTATGCATAATCTGCTCTCAACCCATTGGTTAGCAGTCAAACGTGTGCTTCGGTATCTTAAGGGATCTATTGATTTTGGACTCTATTATACTCCCTCGTCCATATCCCTCAATGCCTTTTGTGATTCAAATTGGGTGGGCCAACCAGATGATAGAAAGTCCACAGGTGGCTATGGAGTTTTATTAGGCAATAATTTGATTTCTTGGTCTGCCAAGAAACCAAGAAATCAAATTGTGGTATATCGATCAAGTACTGAGGCGGAGTATCACTCCATGGAAATGGCTACCGTTGAACTTTATTGGCTTAGAATCGTGTTTCAAGAGTTGCAAGTAGTGCTACCATCATAGCCAGTGTTATGGTGTGATAATATAAGTGCCATAGCTTTAACTACAAATCCAATGTTTCATGCTCGTACGAAACATATTGAAATTGACTATCACTTTATTCGTGAGAAGGTTGTGAATCGTGACATTGTTGTTAAGCACATCTCTACTCATGATCAAGTGGCTGATATCTTCAGGAAAGGACATTCGTCACCTCGTTTCATTTGTCTTCATTCCAAACTGTTGGTCTATCTCCTTCCCATCAGTACATGCTTGTCGTTCTGGTATGCAATACCAAATAGTTTATCATCCACTCTTAAGTTTTGCAAGCAAAACACAGATTAGGAGTGAGCTAGACGTGAAAATTTCTGTACTAAACAGTATTTGGGAATGCAATTATCAAATAATTAGCCAATAAGGAATATTAACGATTTAAAGATTTCAATGAAATTAAAATACACCATATGTTCACTCCCTTCGAGCACATCCTCATTTCAAGCATATTCTTGTATTATTCACTCATTCCTCGAGAATGCAATTCATTAACGTAGAAAATTTTATTGACGAAGAGATCGCGCTTAGTAATCTTAATTTTCGCCAATTACATATCTTATCTATAAGAATGATAATTTTTCGTCCTTATTTCTCTAATTACTCTCATGAACCTTGACAAGAATTGTACTTGTGATTCTTATAGTCCTCCTCAATTGCATCGAGGTTGTTGAGAACGACAAGATGGCCTTGTTCACTTGCTACTTTGACTTGTAGTTATACTCAATAAGCTTAATTTAAATGTATCCTTAAAACATCTTCGATGAATGCACATTGACTTGATTAAATGGTTGTCGTCTTTTTCTTTATCTCTCCTGTAAAAAGCATTATTTTGAAATCAAACCCGACCAGCCAATTTGACCCAAAATTCGAAAAAAAAAAACCATGTAAAATTGAGTTCTGTTATCTGTTAAAAATCGCAACTTTAAGAATTAGGATGAAATCGGCCAGTTCACCGTTCAGTTGAAGACCGAAAGAACCAACGTTTATTGATAACTACCTCGTTTGCTCATTGCCCATTTGAATTAATTATTTTAGCAATAATTAAACCAGCAATAAATATACATCGAAACTAAATACTGGTTTGTTAAATCTTAAATGCATATGTGCAGTTGGATGGTGACACTAATACCCATGCATGGTAGGTACAAGCTTAAGTCATTTTCTATTCAGAGTACTGTATTTTTAAGCAATTTATATATCGTATCATTAATTCGGATCTTTTTCACGGTTTTGTTATGGAAAAAAACCAAACTAATTGACACGAAAAATTGTTGCCATTTATTGTATTGAGGTACGACCAATATATGCTAAATAATCGTCCTTTAATAACTAAAAAATGTTCAGAACTTCATCTAGGTTCATGTATGTAACGTTCATCCAATTTTACTGGTATGATACTTCTTTCTATTTTCAAAACTAGCAATTGCCCTTTAATCTTGTTGTTTAGTGTGGTTACAGTTCATTTTCGGATCATGAAGTTGATATCTTATCTTCTTCATCTTTCTAACACGGTGTGTACATCATATTAAAGTTTGGGGGTTCTGTCTTCATAGAATAGCCTTGTAAAGAATGGTAGTCTATATCCTTATATGTTGGTCTTTATTTTAGTAATTAGTCGATATGTGAATTATCCCTTAATATGTCCCTTCATGGTGATAACTCGTTTGAGCAGATTAATACATGTCAAAGTGAGAATATTGTTACGCCTCTTATAAATAGGCTCTAGATCATCACCAACGTAACAGCCAATTAAGAAAATAAAAAAGGTCCGCACTCCACATCACCTCCTACTTGGCCGAGGTGAGCCATACAAGGTAGCTAAGGTAATGCATCATTTCAGTCGCGATGCCATGTTGAGGCCGACTCTCCATAATCAAGTTGAAGTGTCGTGTATGTTGTAGGGAAGAAATACAAGGCTCCAAGCCTCATTTACAAAGGCATCTTCCAATTCACGGTCAACATAGGATTGATAGAGTTACACCTAAGAGAAAACCTCAATCATTAACTTGAGGCCACGTCCTACTTCATCCAATGATTATCATTTCTCCTTTTACTATTATAAAAGCTATATATTGTGTGATTTGAAGGTAATGCAACTCTATACATTCAACTATAAACTTGCTTTCTATATTCACTTAATATTCTCCCGAATTCGACTCTTCAATACTTAGTGGCTCGTCTCTTTAGTACGTCTCACACCTCTTTACTTATACATTGATTGAGTTGACCATCAGAGCACATGTGGTTGCCTCCCCCCAATTTGGAGAAGACTACATGTGACTTACAATTTGCTCAAATGTGCAAAACTAAAGGCTTACGTAGACGTTAAAGGACCGAGGATCTATTGGCCATGTCACCCTCACAAAAAATGAGATCAACAAATACCATAATATTTAGTAGAGGAACACCCCTAATATTTTGTAAAAGTGCCGCCAACTTATTCTTGAGCCAAAAACATTCATTGACAGCTATGGAATGGACTTCAAGCAGGTACTTCTTTTATTGGACAACTGAAAGTAACTTTAATTCCATTCTATATATATACACGCTTAGCAATTGAGCATGACAACTGGTGGATTTGCCAAAATGTTTGAATGGACTTGTAGCTTAAGAATAAATCTCGTTCCGTTGCCAAAATTGTGACACTACAATATAGCCATGGATGGTAGGTACAAGCTCAAGTCATTTTCTATTTAGAGTTCTATATTTTTAAGCAATTTATATCGTATCATTAATTCGGATTTTTTTTCGTGGTTTTGTTAAAGGCAAAAAAAAATTAATATGAAAAAATAATCAAGTGAGAACACCATAAAATTTAGTTGAGGAAAACCCTAATAAATTCTGTATAAGTGCCAACTTATTCTTGAGCCAGAAATATTCATTGACAGCTATGGAATGGACTTCAAGTAGGTACCTTTTTTGCACAACTGGATGTGCCTTTATTTCGCTTAGCAATTGAGCATGACAATAAGTGTTTGAGCGGACTTATAGCTTAAGAATAAGTTTCATTTTGTTGCCAAGATTGTGCTAAGTCAGAACGAGTTAGACTTATAGCTTAAAAGATATATATAAGATACCTAGGTAAAACTTATTTCCGTCTCAAAAATCGTAGAATCCACATGAGCTTGAAGAAGTAGGCTTATTTTTCAAATATACTTGTAATAAACGTAGGTTTTAAAAGATACATCTATGTATGAATTTAAAGAAGCGGAGAATTCGCAATTGAAAGAAGGCCTTATTGTGTATAGTGGTCACTTAGCAGTAAAAGTGATGGAGTGATCCATTACAAAGAAGAGAATTTAGAGAGAGCCCGTAAGAATTAATTGCGAAATCTCAAGATTGTGACTGAAGTCGAAACTATAGATACGTGAGAAGTATAATGCTGGATAGGGACTAGACATATCACCACTTCAAGGTGGAAAAAGAGATATTTTGAGGATAGAAGAAAAAAGTTAATTCACTATAGCCCGGGCTATTTTTTTAAAAATATATTATTTTAAAAGTGATTTTTAAAGAATATATAGTTAAAAAGTAGGAAAAAATTTTGGGTTCACGTATAGAATATTTTATTATATGAATGTGATTGAAAATTCGTATTTAGATAATAAAAAAAAAAGTTTTGAAAGAATAAAAGACAAACAGTGGTTATATAGAACAAATATTACACAATTTTCTCAACTTACACCAAAGTGTTGATTGTGATTTTCAAATCTCGTGAATCAAAATGTAATGAAACAAGATACATTAAAGACATGAAACATTTTACCCTATTCATATCCAATCAAAACCCAACAAATTAGAAGGCATATTATCGAAAATTATGTTATTTCTGATCTTTTAATATATTAATGGTATTTTATTATTTTAATTAGTCACATGACCAAGGTCAAGCTGTGATTTACAAGTATTTAAACCTACTCCAAACTGTGTGACCATTAACCTCTAGTCACATTAACAAATTGCTGTAAAATCACAGATAAGTCAAAATATAGTCACGGGTTGTAAAACAAATATTCATGATAGTAGCTGCCATGAAGTATCAATTATCACGGGATTGCAATAATATTAGTTTTACAAGTAGACATACTGTCTCATCCTAAAACACAAATAAAAGATGAGTTTATCAGATGAGATAGTGCAATATAATATTACGATGATTTTGACGAACGTATTTTATTGAAGAATAGGTTTTACTCAACAAAAACAGTGGATCTCGAAAAATTATATATAATTCAAGAAACGAAAGAACTTGAAATACTTAAAACGTCAACTAATTTTTTGCAAAAACAAACAAGAAGAGGATTTTAACCTCTTATCATGTGAACTCTCGATCTAGATAGACTTAGGCTAATAATAAATGAAGATAATTTCTTCCAACTACCCAACCCCACCTAAAATTATTAATTTTAATTATAATTAAAAATGTCATGAAAAAGCATATAAAGACATGGGGGGGCATCTCTCTCATTCTATCCTTTCTATCTGTCTACACTGCAAAATGGAGGCAAAACATGTATGCATCTTGTTCTTCATTTTGTTTGGTTTTGTAAGATCAGATTTAGCCAAAGACAGAGAAAAATGTGCAAATCAGTTAGTAGGTCTAGCTACATGTCTTCCCTACGTTGGAGGTGAAGCTAAAGCGCCAACGCTCGACTGTTGCACGGGCCTCAAACAAGTTCTTCATACGAGTCCTGAATGCATATGCATCTTGGTTAAGGATAGAAATGATCCGAGCCTCGGCCTCAAAATTAATGCAACGCTTGCATTAAGCCTTCCGACTCAATGTCATGCACCGGCTAATATATCTGATTGTCCTGGTAAGTACACACGTACACGTTATATAAGTCACTATATAATGGAATAATTAATTAAAGTATGTGTGATTGATTCAGCTCTCTTGCATTTGGCACCAAATTCACCGGATGCGAAGGTGTTCGAGGATTTTGCAAATAGTGCCAAGAAAAGCAATAGTACCACTACTGCCGAAGGTAAGAAAAAGAACATATAGTGATATTGCGAGTTTCCAAATGTACCCTTCAATTTAATCTTCTCAAATCTTGAACACAAATGTCAATTTTACCCTTTTTGGGATGAGGTGGTCTCGGTGTCTGGGAATGTGAGGATAATGTTCAGGAGTTAATATTGGAGGTTATAAAAATATGAGTGTATAAACTAGTTGGTTCACATCAATTCTCACTACCTACTCCCTCTTGTATGCACTTCTCTATTGCTTTCAAGTCTCAACTTTTAGCATATTTTAAGAACCAAAGCTCCTACTGGATCTTCTTTGAACTCCTTGGTGTACTCCCTTAAAATCACTAGAGACCTCATCGCCAAAGATATTTTCTCCTCTCACCTCCTCTCTAGTACATAAGCAGTTAAATAATAGTTTACATACAGATGAGTTGTCAAAAAGAGAATTAAAAATGTTTTTTTTATTTGGTTAGAGAAATTCTAACTCAATCATATATCACTACTGCATATAAACTATTATGTACATGTAGCACAATCGTCTCCAAATAAGAGTGTCGCCTCTTAACGTATGTAGACGTGCGCATTTTTAAAAAATTAGATATATAAATTCATGTTTTTTGGGTTCGGAGAGACTAACCAGAGATTGAACTTAAATAATGGTTTCACGGAAATTTTTGAGTATTATGACATTAATCAATACTTCTTTTAACAATCTTTTTACTCTCCAACTTTTGAATTGAACCAAAATCAATTGATTACCTCATGTATTTATTTATTTATTTATTATTTTTTTGTGACATAGTTAAAGGGAATTCCACGAGCAAGGGAGCAAGCGCTGATGAAAGGAGCAATGGAGGACAAATGAGAAGTTTAGGGCTCTTGCTTACAATTGTGCTTTATATTTTACCCAATCTTTAATATTGTAATAAGAACTTTATATTTATTCTGGTTTTTAAAAATTATTTATTATGCCATTAATTTGAAAATAGAGAAAATGCCATATTTGTTCTAAAAAAATTTCATAGAGTGCTTTTGTAAGCTGCCATGTTTGTGTAATTGAATTCATATATCTATGTTTTCTATGTATTTTTTTTTTTCTCTCTTTTACTTTGCACAATTTTATGAAATTAGTTTTTTTTTTTTTCCCTAATTTGGACCATTGTATAGAATTCTGAAAGAAGAACCATGAAAATTTTGATGATTTTCGTCTTTAGGATAAAAAATGGACAAGTAACTTGTTCAGAGTCGAATTTGATATTCCCACAATAAACTCAGGACCGTCTCTGCAATTGTTCACTCTCTTTCTTTTAAGGTCCTTTTTGTTTAGTGATATCATCGAAAATATATTATTTTAGTGAACAACGTGCTTTGGAAATTAACGTAAGAACTAGAATTAATATGGCTAATCATTTTTCCTTGAATCAAAATCACACCAGACTTCGAAGAAATCAATGGCTTTGAATTCGAAAACCCAGCAATGTCTCCTATTCCTCTTCCTCCTCAGCTCCGTTGTCGTCAAATCTTCATCCCTAATTCTCTACCCGGAAACCCTGTCAACTGCCGAACCAACAGTGTACGAAATCCTCCCCAAATTCGGCCTTCCGAGTGGACTCTTACCCGACTCAGTCACCTCCTACTCCCTCTCAAAAAATGGCGAATTTGAGGTCAATCTTAAGAACCCATGTTACATTAAGTTCGATTACTTGGTTTACTACAAGAAAAAGATCACTGGGAAGCTGAAAGTGGGGTCGATTACCAATTTGAAGGGCATTCAGGTTAAGAGATTCTTGTTCTGGTTTAATGTTGATGAGATCAGTGTTGACTTACCGCCAACCGATAGTATTTACTTCAGTGTTGGGATCATAAACAAGAAGCTTGATTTGGATCAGTTCCGAACTGTTCGTTCTTGCAAAGCAGATGCCCTTATGAGACAGGTTATTATTATATTGCTGGTGTTCATTGTTACATGAATTTTTTAAAAGAAAATTTTGATCTTTTATGCCTTTTGTATGATAGAATAATGGTCCTAAAAATTAATCCTTCATGATAACTTGCCATTTGTGAAACAACCTCGTCTAAAAGGGACTTATTTAATGATTTAATTTTTATGTAAATAGATAGGGGTGAGACTTGAACCAGGACCTTTAGTCTATTAGCACAATCAGTCCTCTATTCTAGTAGGATGACCGATCAGCTTACTTAAAAGTTTAAGCTTTGAGAGGTCAGAAAGGGCATAAGTTTATTTATTTGAATTTTGTCTTGAGCATTATTTTCATATTCATCTGTCCCGATTGAATGTCTGAGCCTCTTAGGTCCGTTCATTTAGTAAGATATTTCATGTGGAAGTTCAAAAGTTGTATATTTTGTATGTATGATTTCAGTTTTGTTTCTAAAATGATTTTGGGAAGAATTTGTCTCCAAACATAAAAGGTAAATTTCCAAAAGATTGGTCTGGAAATGGGGGGTTTGAAGCATGAACATTCTCGGATGAATCAAAATTTATGTCTGTAGTTATTGATTGTTCAGCTGATTTGGGAATTTAGTGGGAATTTGATGCCAAGGTTGCTGCCAGTGTTTGATAATATTGCTGGAAATATTGGTTGGGAATTGTTTTGTTTGGAAATCCATGATGGAAGGGTTTTTAGGTGGTGATGGTTGATTTTGGTGATTGTGGATTCTTCTAGGCTTTTAACCATTACAGTTAGGAGGAGGCTGGAGTTTGATTCTTCAATTAATTTGGTGGGGTTCATTTAATCTTTCTTTTCTTGGTTTTGGTTGGTTTTGGCCTCTGTTTTTGTCTATCTGTGATGGCACTTTATTTTGCAATGACTTCTTTTGGGCTTTGAATATGATCTTGTGGAATTGTTGCATTTATTTGGTTCGGCGGTTGAAGTTGGTGGTGGCAACAAGGTTGGAGTAGGTTTTCTATTCAGTTACTGATGCCACTTATGCCTCATTTCTAGCTTCCCATGATGTGTGTTTTTCCTTGGGGTTAAGTTGATTTGGTTTACCATTAGGCTGGTGGTGATTTTCTCTTATTTCTCTGGTTTTGCTCTTTTTCGATTGTTGGGGCTCCCCAATTGGTGAAATTCTGGGCTTGTTATCATTTCTGTGCTGGATATTAGGATTGCGTCCTTTGGGTGGTTTGGTTGGTGTTGTGGGCTGCCTTGGCTCTTTTCTTAATTTTTTAAAAGAAAGAGGTCCGTTTGTACTATTTGGGTCATTTACATGTTTGGTATTTGAAATGTGTATCCAATTGAATTTGGGTTTTGTATACAGTTGATTTGGATTTCAGAATTTGATATTTGAATCTAGTTGATCTAGATTTGCCTCGGCCTCATCTTCAGCAGGGGGACATTTTTGTCCTTTGGACACATGGTTTCTTTTTTAATATGCCACATCATTTTTATGGCATAACATAACCTTAATTGATGCATGACATTTATATATTATAATGCTTAATACAAATAATCCAAATAATCCAAATGCAATATATAAAATATTAAACATGTCTACATACTCTTGTCTGTATCTAAAGTATACACAATAGCTCATTACCTCCCTTATTGTACAATGTCTTGCTTTGTATGGAAAAGAATCTTTACTTGCCTCTAAACTGGTAACACAATGAAATGCTACATGAGTGTCTGATGGTTCTTGAGGCCTTAATATGTAAAATCCTGAATCAACAAAATCAATGTATGCCAAAATATCAGGGGCCCAGATTTTCAAAATAAGTCACTTTTAAGTAATTAAGTTAAGTTTCCCCTTTTGTGCATCAGTTATTATGTTTGGCTGTACATGACTTTGAATTTTTACAAGTTAATTAAAATATGATGTTTGAAATAGGTTCACTAACCAATCAACTAACAATCAAAACTACTTTTATAAATAGCATCTTATTGTTGCATCAAAACATATAAATGTTGACTACTCTAGCTAACATTGAACTTGATAAAATGAGAAATGAGATTATTCAAGAATATGCATTGAATGCTAAAATTACGTATTGAACTTCTGGTGGTAGATCCATAATTAAACAAGTGTTTGTGATTGTTCCAAGAGAAATGAAAAATGTGTTTATTTTTCACTCTGTGATTATTCTAGAAGAAATGAAATATATGTTTACTTTTCACTCTGGAAAAAGCCTCTTTTTCTACTTTAAAAATCTTTTCAATCATCAAAGAAACTCTCAACCATTATTTATATAGTTAGTCAAGTCATCAGGCCACTTTTACATCCAAATTCCAAGCAATAAGGATAAAGCCCAAAACAACCAACTAATAAACTTTTCTTTCGTTTCACATCGTACTATTTAGCTCATATGCCATTAGTATTCATTAACAGAAGAATCTTGATCAAAAGCCAAAACCTAAGAAGCATCGATACTTGTAAACTCATTATATATCCATATCTGACGTGTATATAAGCTCTGATACCCTCCGATATGTACCGGATTTATTTTTTAATTATTTTATATATTTTTATATTTTTAAAATTTTCGATACGTATCCGTACGAATTTTTAATTTTTTTATATTTTTGTATGATTTTCGATACGTTTCCGATACATATCCGATATGTATTTTAAAATTATTTTAATAACTTATTGAATAACAATAATATTTATTGAAAATACACATTAGAGTTTTAAATTTAACAACTAGACTTTTTATTTGAAATGCACGAAATTATTAATCTTTCAATACATGTGAAATCGTTTTATAGTTAACAAATATAATTTTATTATTGAAAATAGATAATGATTTCGTATTGGAATTATGTATCCGTATTTGTGCTTTTTAGACCAAAACTATAGCGAAAGATTTATCTCTACCAAGGTTGCTGGGAAAAAAGGGAAAAAAAATAATTCATCTTCAACAACTTCCAAATGCTAGAGTCAAACCTCCCTTGTCTTTCAATGGTGTTGGGATTAGGACGTGGGTAAATAGAGATATGAAGGATAAAGAGAATGAAAATGAGATTTGGGTGAGGTTGTGCATGTGTGGTGGCTCTGTGTTTGCGGGTTAATTATGGGCTGAATGTAGGTTTGAGATGATTTGTGATATGTTTTAGATATGTTAAGTTCGTATGTGGTAGCTAAATGGTCAAAAGTGTCCTCCTCAATTTATTAATCTAAATGACCAACAACGACCTTTGTTTTTCCATCCCATAAACATGTACAAGAATTGGGCTATAATGTACTAGCACATTTCAAAAGATTAGATGGTGCGGAATATTTTATTTATTTATTTATTTATTTTATGTAATTTTTTTTATTTATTCCATTATTGGCTAGTAGAATAATTTTCCATCAATATGCAAAAAGTCAATCTCAACAAAGAGGCATGACTACATTTCATTAATCAACATAAAAACCTCCAAATCATCATTATGCTTCCATATTTTCTCAATACTCCAAATTTTGTAAATTTCTAAACTATCATGTCCAGGCACATGTATTATAATGAAAACCAATCATAAACTGAGTCAACGACAACATCCTAACAATAGAAATAAACCATTTATATCCCATCCTTCATCATAAAAAATGTGCAGCACATCAACTAATATAAGATGATCATTAGCACTCAACACGTGAAATCACTTGCATAAATTGGTGGTGCACATGCATGCACAACACATAATGAAATTCAGCATGCCTCAACATAAATAAAACGTGATGCATAAATAAATAGGAAAATGTATGTTTTCATGGAAATTTATCATTTTTGTGTAATGCATATGATTTATCGTTATTAGAACCGAATTCTCATTGATTTTGTTGGAGAGAAACAATGTCACACTTAAGTCAATAGGTTCGGTTACTCAAATGGTGTGGTCGAACCTAATTGGTTTTTATGTAAGATGATTAAAGTCCGATCATATTAGTGGTATCAGAGTCATGGTCATTGGATTGAGCCACTAGAGCTTCATGTTGAGGGAAGGATTGTTAGGGAGCAATAGTGTCGTTCTTAGGTTCACCTAATATGTTGGTCAAATGCCTAAATGGTTTAACCTTCTCTCCGTGGACACCAACTGGTCTTCAAACGAAGTGGTTAAAGCCTAACCCTACAGCTTTTTGAAATATTGTTTTTGTTGGAGTGTGTTTGATGTTATGACTTTGCATGGGTTCAAACTTGAGTGATTTGCTCCACTATAAACTCGTCTTGTGGCTAAAGAAGATTCTATCATGTGCATGCTTCTTTATGTCTATAGAGCCTCGTGGTTTCGAACTCTAAGCCAATGATTTAAATTTTTTTCTCTTGAAGAACAAAAATGAGAAGAATAGGGTCCGTGTTCCACAAACATAATGGAAAACTTTTAAATTGTAGAATTAAATTAATTCTTCTCTCTATGCATACTGATACAGACCTCACAAATAGGGAGAATGCGTGTTTATAGGAAATAAATTTCTGCAATATCCATGATTGGCTATATATTTAATATCCCCGTTTTTTGACTAGATGTTATGAGTTCAACTTTTTTTGCAGTTCCTTTGACTAACCATGTTTTGTTGTTAGAGATTCAAAGTTGGGTTAAAAACAAAGGCATGCATTTTGGACTTGTAAATTATTATCGTTGTAGTCCACAAACTCTGTATTTTGTGGGTGCTGAATATTATTTTGGGATAATTTCTAAGTGTTGTTGGTATAATGAAGTAAAAACAGAAACACACATGTATAATGGTCATTGTCAATGTGATAGATACTTAGCCTCTATTTGATTTTGATAAAAATCAGATTTTAGTATATTTTGATAAAAATTGCGGGTCAAATTTTACATGTAGATCTTACTCCTTAGTCTTTTTGTCTTTCATGCCACAAAAAAATAAATAAATAAAATCCCTCACAGTCCTTTATACAGTGTAGGAATCTAGGGCGACCTAAACCAAAGAGACAAACAGTATATTTAACTGCCACGGGATCTGACATTTGACTAGAAAATTGAGAGACTCGAGTAGATCATTAGATGCCTGCTTCCTTTGAACTATTGTTGTGCTCCAGATTCATTATATTGTTGATATTAGAAAGGCGATTCACTTCTATCCAATACTGAGTTGAGTAACTCTGGCTCGACCGGTTCTTTTATCCATATCAGACACTGTATTTTGAAATTTTAACAAAATAACCTGCCTTCCCATAATTATAACATTGTTCCGGCTCTCCTTTCTATCTGAACCTGCTGTTTTTGTCATGCAGTTAATTCTTTGTTAGTCCTCCTGTAATTATGATAATTTTCTTTCTGCAAACAGCTCCAGGCTCCCGTGGATGATATCCCGATGCTTATTACCGAGTAGTGCATGCCAAATATGTACGCGGAAGCAGAGGGAAGTCAGGATCTAATATGCACTCAAGAACCCAATGTTGAGTGTGTATTGTACACGTAAATGAGAGAATATGTAATATAGCTCTAGCTCTAGCTCTAGCTCTGTTCTGTTTGAAAAGAGATTTGCATATACCGATGTACGAATCTCATTACTTGAACTTTTGAAAAAATAACCAGTTGTCAGGGTTATCACCCTGCTACGCAGTAAATTAAGGCTAAATTCAATGCAAAATTTTGTGATCGTTTGTGTACGATGAATGGATTCTGCAGTATATACCTTGAATACTGATATATATTAGCTATGCATTTGTACTTGCAATCGGGCATATGTTTACAGATGGAGGCTTGAGCAAGTGGAATGAATCTTTTCCGGTCTAGAGACTGGTGGATTACAATCCTTGTGCTTTAGACGAGGCAATTGGACAAGTGAGTCGAATGGTACAATGGCTAGGCGAGGGATCTTTAACTGTATCGTGCAAGTCAGTCTGCATGTTGAAAGAATAAAGTTACTCAATGCTGATTAATTGAAGGTTGGTACAAAAAAAAAAAAAGAATCTTGTAATTAAAATATGGTATGAATATAATTAACTTTTGTATTAGACTTGAGATCCAATCAAATACCCCTTGAATATGCTACTTTGTGTTTTATTTCATCTCTACTACTACTCCCCCCCAAATGGAGATAACCAAATTACAAATCAAAGAAAAATTTCATTGTTGGGCTCCAATTTATTGCTTCATTTGCAAGTTGGTCCCCATCTTTAAAAAAGAAGTAAGTAAATCTTCGAATTTTCAGTATAAATGTAACTTAGTCCCAAATACTGCAAAATCTCCATTTAATTATCACGTAGTTCTCGAGTCTTGTCTGAACCAACTTGCACTACTCAATAAATGTTAAGGACTTAGTTGGTAACTAGAGCAATGGATTGGGGACCCGTAGTGCAATCATGTCTAAACCAAAAGAAAATTGCAGACCAACTACCAACCAGTAGTATTCTCTACGCTACTACCTCACCAATCATTTGACTCTACCTCTCTCCCTATATATACAGATATACATACATGAATCTTCCTTAGTGTATTATCAATGGAAAAGGTAGCAATTTTCTCTCTCTGCCTTCTCTCTCTAACCCACCTCGCTTTTTCAGCCACAGATGTCCATGACCTACTCCCATTTTACAATCTCCCAAAGGGTCTTCTCCCACAAAACATCAAGTCGTATACTCTCTCCGCCGTTGACAGTTCCTTCACCATTGAACTCAGTTCAAACCCATGTTATGTTAATTTCAATGGTCAATCTGTGTACTATGATAGAATCATTAAAGGGAAATTGGGATTTGGGAAAGTTTCTGAAGTTTCTGGGATTCAGGCTAAGAAATTCTTCTTATGGGTTTCTGTTACTGGGATTGATGTTGATGAAGAGAATGGGATGATTGAATTTTATGTGGGTGCTCTTTCGCAGAAACTACCGGCGGATGAATTTGAGACTATTCCAACTTGCAAGGTTAAAGGGGTTCAAAATTCTCTCTCTTACCCAAGCATCAATTTGAGGTAAAAGTTGCTATCTTTATGTTTGAATTTGGTTTAAAAATTGAGTCTTTAGGGTTAATAGTGTGTTATTGCGTCCATAAAAAATAAAAAAAATAAAAAAATAAAAAAATATTGTTTGATGATTGGATTTGAATGAATTCTTGGATTGATAATGTTATCAGTTTGAATAATGTAATTGTCTGCTGATATTCCTGGTTAATTTGTCATGGTTTTTGATTGTGGATTGTGTTCGCGGGTTATTTGTGTATTTTGGGTTCTGGTGTTTATAATTGTACTAAGTTGTCCTAATCTTTTAAGGGGTAACACAGACTGAGAGGGGTGAGATTACACAATGATAAATTTGGGCAAAGTAGTTGGTAAGAAACCTGATAAATTTGTAAACATAATTGGAGCCATGGTAGGAAAACACGTACTAGTTAAAATTAAAGATTGGCCTTCGATGGATGAAAAGAAAAAATCAAACTTTGGACTTTCACACAAGTATAGTTCTGATCTATGACTTCTTTAATAACTATTTGTTATATCCTTTCTTTATCTTTTACGTTTTAATGTCACAATTCTCAACACCTAAGAACTGTACTTATATAAAATCCACCTCTTCAACAAATTAATATAAAATTGTAAATATGTACTAAATAGAAAATGGCACTTAAATGAATATTATCACCAGTGAATTATGTACAAGTTTTGACATGGTGTATGAGGATTCGTCGCACGTAGAAATTGGCACTTTAAATGAATATTATCACTAGTGAATTATGTAGAGGCATGCTTAGAGGTAAAGGAATGAAGTACTATTGCTGAAAATATAAAAAGTTGCACATTCTGGGCTGAGAAACTGATATCTGCATGTATATTGTAGTAAAGCATGCTTGAAATGATATCTGGTTGATTCATATCATCTTGATGCATAAATGGCTTGTTCCCAACTTCCGTAAAGGATTATGATAATAATGAACGTGCTCATTTTCCTTTTTGAATGTTTATATTAAATGTTTTGTTTCTTGTTTGCCTTTCTCTATTGTATTCCTTTGATATATGCTTCTGTAGTTTGCTGTCTCTTTATACTTGGTTGATGTGGTATATCTGTCCTATTAATATCAGTTCTCTCTCTTTGAATTGGACATGTTTTGATTGATCCAATGTTCTAGTAAGTTGTTTCTTTTAGCTTATCGGGTATATATTTATGCTTGTTTCTTGCTAATATGATGATTTTTTTATCTTACTCTTTATTTTTTTCTCTTTTCAAATTTGTTTAATTTAAGATTAAACTAGTCACCTGGCTGACATTTTAGTCACCCCATAATAAAAAAATGATTATTTTGAAGGGTCATAATTAGTCGCCTAGGCCTTTAAATTCTCAGGGCCGGCCCTGCAAACAGAGGCTAGATTTGGAGTCGACTATTTATTTTGGGTAAATATTTAATTATTGACCATGTAAATTCATTTTGTCACATCCGCACATACACTTTCGGTAACAAATCTGAGAGCCAGTAGTTTTAATCGTGGCAATATACGTAAGGTGAGAGTGTTCAAATAATTGACTTGTTATCGTACTCCTTTCTCTTTGATTCATTTTGTCTGCAATATAAGCTTTTAACTGTCAAATTAATGGTAGGACTTATTTTCTGTTATACGTTGTAGTCGGAAAGGTGTTTGATGAAATGTCTGAGTGAAGAAGTAATGAATACGAGTAGCTAAGAAGTTCAAACTGTGCAATATAATTATTCTAATGAGCATTTTATTACTTAATATATACTTCTCTCACGAGTAATAATGGCTTTTCTTATTTTCTCTTGAAGCTGATTATGGGGCCAAGATGGAAAGGAAAGGAGGCAGAAGCTAAAGCACTAGCAGATCCCATGTCAATAATAGTATCCCAGCTTCGATTATCTTTCATCGAGTCCGATTCGCAAGGATTGCTCTCAGGTTGTGTTGTACTTCTTGAAGCAAATGCAGAACAAACTGAACTTCTAAATCGCTCGTGCTTTGGTCGCCCCATCGTCAATGCTGATAAGGATAAGCAGTGGTTTCAACTAAGTATGGAGGAAGCTTTTTACTTGTGCTTTGCACTAAAGTGTGTTAAGATTGTATGTAATGATAAGTGGTTAAAGAATGATGGAGAGTTTTGGAGTTACGTGACACCTAAGAGAGCTAATTTTCCTAACCTGTGCATAGCTTATTCTCATCTTCGAATGAAGAACTGGGTGGTGGGGTCGGGGTCACAATTCGGTGTAGACTTTGTCACCTACCGTCATCATCCTGCTTTGGTGCATTCTGAATATGCTGTGCTTGTTTTATCCGGGGAAGATGAGAATATAAATGGTCGGTTGAGGGTTTGGTCAGATTTCCAGTGCACGCTTCGACTTTGTGGCAGCGTTGCAAAGACATTGCTGGTTCTATACATTGGCAAAAAGGGCAATGGTGCTGTGTTTCCTTCATGTTTAGAGAGTTACAGCGTCGAAGAGAGAATGATCACCAGGTGGAATCCCGAGCAAAGCAGGGAAAATGGAACCAAGTAAGAGATATTCTTTGCCCGTCTATTACTATTGCCAGTATTGATACTTGATTTGGATGATCTTGCAAAACCATTTGATTTGTATCATGGTCACTTGTACTTTTTTCAAATAGAGTTTGATATATGGTACATATGATCAGAAGAAGTAAATTATCATTTTCTTATATTTTATTAGAGGTTGATGACTGTAGCCTATCATATTGCATTATATTAAATAATTCTTATTATTGTTAGCATTTGATTTGGTTGTAATTCTGCACATTATAAACATTGTTAAAGGTTATGTTATTTGTCGTGGTCAATCTGGACAAATCAAAACTTATTGATATCAAGTCACATCTAAAGCGAATAAAAAATTACTTCTACCACAGAAGGGTCTATAACTTCTATTCAAGCAGTTTATGTACCTGCAGGAGATTTGATCGACCCTGCTCCTGCTACGACATTTGCATATTTAGATGCTACTACCGTACTATTAAGTGGATTTAGGGGAATTTGATTGGATAGAGATCGGTCTTATAAGATTGCCTTTAGCCATCTTAAGATCAAATAGAATGTCGTTCTTGGGCCCATAAGACTGTTGATTTGCTCAAGGGAGGGACGAAGCAGCATCCATGCCAAGTAGACTAATTTGGGTATTTCACAAGCAACAAACAAGTATCTTCTCTTTTTCGATCATTGTACAAATTGAAAATAAATCCAACCCACTTAGACACCAATATACTAGCTTAATCTTAATGGTATGGAATCAGTAGTTTTACCCAGTTTCTCCTGTACTATTTTATTAGTATTAAATGACACAAGCTTTCAACCAAAAAAAGAAACATCTTGTTAATGTCTTCTTGACTGACCACCATCGGATGGATCCTAGTTGACATTAGCACCATTGCGCAAATTTTATAAACATTGCAGATACTGCAAGGGAGACAACCAAATAAACTAATACCAATTTGTCTAGAGTCATAAATTTTACAAAATATTCCTCTGGTCATCAATGGACCATTTGTTTCATATTTCGGTTACACAAGAAAACCCTCAAATTTGCATCTCCAAGATTGCCAATGAAGAAGATGCCTTGTCATTTCAGCAGCACGCAGATCCGAGAAGCTATACGTTCTTATTCATGAAACTAAATTGTCATGTTGATTGAAATTCATGAAACTAAATTGTCATGTTGATTGAATCACCATCATATTCTTCTATAATGTAATACTGTAGATGCTGCTATCATACTCGGTCGATAATCATCAACAAGTATAGGACGACTCCGTTCTTGCTGGATTTGGACGCAACTTACTCTAGGAGGAACAAGTAAATCAAAAACCTTTTCAGCAGCACATATTTGTTTTCTTCGGAGGTTCTCATCGTCTGTTAAGTTCCTGTCGCATTCCAAACCAAAGTTCCATAAGATTAGAGCTATCAAACTACGTAATTAGCAGAGTATTGCATTATTAAGTGATGACAAATCCATCATTCTGTCACAAACAGTTGGACGATGACATTATCGATTCCAGATAAACTACAAGATCACATTGAGGAAAATAAATTCATATGATGCTGAAAAATATAGGTATAAAATATAAGCAGATGTTTTACTTATTTTCATGTCTACATTAAGAAAGGAAAGAATGACCCAAAAATTGCATCACGTTCTATTTTACGTAAAAGGAGTGGGAGATTCACATCCCAGTTAGACAAAAAACAAGAATATAAAGACTAGAATTATAGTAAAATGGGAGCTTACTTGAGTAATGACGCCAATTTTGAAGGTGTGCATTCATTGAAAAGAGCTTCGGGAATTATTGCTGAATCCAAAATAATATTAGGAAGTGACATATAAGGTACTTTAGCTTTGAATCGTATAAGCCATTCAGTCAGAAGATGAGCTCTATAGGCAACAACACATGGTAGTCGCGAAAGCTGCAATTCCACTGCTACAGTCCCAGATGTACACAAGGCTACTCTACTTGCCTGATCATATTGAATTCAGCAGGTTAAATCTTTTAAGCTTTGTGACTAAATCATTAATCAATTAGTACATTTCAATTCTAAAGTAAAAGATGCTGGCAGAGTATATGGGCTGTGTTTAGGGCACAGATAAGGTCAGCTCTGTTTCTCTTTAAAATTTACAACATAGAATTAGACCCAGCCACAAAATATCATGTTATGTGAACTCATAATGTTTCATACAGAATACAAATATTATGAGCATCTTTGGTTTTAGATAAAAGATACGAGAAAAAGGGTCCTATGGGAAGATGACTCAAAAACATAATTTTGGGAATGATCTAAACAAATGTTAATAATTTTTTACAACACATGCTCGTATATAGGAAAAAGCAAAAAGCATAGATTGCCTATTTCTAGAAATATCTCCAGTACCGAATTATTTCTTTACCTTGAAAAACACTGGGAACACCAAACATATCTTTGATTTTTTACTTTTTTTGTTTACTGAAAACACTAAAGAAGTGGACCAAATTAAAATGTTTTCAATTTCAGACATGTCAACAAATATGTCCAAGAACCAAAAGAAAGATTGGAGAATGCTCCATGAAAGCCCTAAACTTCCAAGGAACAAAACCATCGCCAGATTCCAAAACACAAAATGGCAAAATTTCCAATACCAAAGGCAGTAGGTAGCTCATGACCATATTAACCTAATAACTCTTAATATTGAACTATAAGATTAAACTAACCTGATCAGGACAATCACTCAATCAGAATGTATCATTCAGATTGCAACTATTTTCTAGAGAAATACAACCACGTAAATATGGTATTTGATATTGCGATGCCATGTTGCAAGTCCATAAACATCTAATTTGTAAATCTAGCAATATGGAGATGATAACTGCAAACCATAATTGTTGACAAACAACCATCTACTCATGGTTAAAGGAACCAAATTTAAACAGATAATTTTGTGAATATTCAAAATAAGGCGAGTATAAAAGTGGTGAAGGTGCCTTTTCCTATTAAATATAGATTGAAAACTTAAGCAGAACAAGTATATCTTCCAATATCAATGCTCCGCCTTTTCTCCTAATTTTTAACATAATGTTCTTGCACCATTACCAGAAAGAAATCCTATCAAGAGGCCTTACACTAAATGCATCATATTTAATTTGCGGGGATCCACTTGGAACCAATACGACAGATGTAGGCCACTCACAAACAGCTTTCCTGATGTAGTCTTCCACATACTTATTAGGCGCCACATGGATTGCTGCTGTTAACTCTGAGTGGGAATCTTTTAATAGCTCCATAGTGTTTGAGAATATGGAAAGCATGCGTGTGACCTCTTGTAATCTGCTTCCAGGAAGCAAGGAAATAACTGTGGTTCCTTCCAAGTTTCAAAACACGTATATTGTTAATACAGAATGAAAGGTTGGATGAACTACAATCAAACTATGAGTAGCAATCTTAATTCAAAAATGAAAACAATTTTTTGTGCCAAAGCGAAAAAGAAATGACAAGTCTCACTAAAGGCAAAAGCAATTAGGAAATGTGCTTCTGGATCAGTATACATTCCTTCAACCACACTCTTTCTCATTCGGATTACATACTTGCAAATCCAATGCTATATCAAAACTTGTAAACTAAAGTTGCCACATCATGTGCAAGAAAATCTTGAATAACAATGAACCAGATTTTTTGCACGAACAAATTATAAAAACACCAAACCTGAGGATATTCCATGCTGCTCCTTAAATGCTTCTCCCTTACCTTGAATTTTCCATTCCTTACAGATACTGTCCTTTACCTGAAAATGCAGTCCCTCAAGTTTAACATGACTACAACAAACATGTGATGCAAAATCATTCTGACTGACATACAAGCACAAGTGCACAACGATAAAGTAATTTCAATTTCTCAATTAGTTAATCCCAAAACAGTAAACAAATTTGATCCCCAAAGCAAAGAGTCTTCTATAAAAAGTACACCTGTATTCAAAAGCTGGCAGACGCCAAACATTCTGATTTACCTCTAGCTCCAAAACATCTTCTAGTGTTGGATGGCCCACAAAAGTTGCAGTTAGTCCTTTTGATATACACACTTCGGCCTCGAAAGGAAGGATACAGAAGACGTGATCTACAAACTTAGAGAGCCCTTTAAGTCTTTCTTCGCCACCTTTCCAGGCCCAGAAAGATGGAGCTACATAGTGAAAATGCAGAGGACCAACCAATCCTTGCTGACCATAGATAGCTGCATAAAGCATTTCCTCATATTTCTCCACCATGTTTCTCTTGTATAGGCAAATGGAAGAACTTGTAACAGCTTTAAAAAAAAATACCACGCAATTGCTTTAGGAAACGGAAGGAAAACCCTTTTGAGTCCACCGTTAGTACAACATGAGGCTGAAAAGAGAGAGCAGACTGTACTGTCTGTTTCAACTTAACCTGAAAGTTTTGAAGTTCGAATACAAGAATTATGTCCAAATTGTAGGTATTCAATGATTAACACCACATGTTGATATTCCTCATTACTCACCCTCAACTTGCTAAGATGCGGCACCAACTCCCAGATACCCATTACTGCAATATCTTCCATAGGAAACTGAGAATCTAACCCCTGCTTTGACATTGCCAACCTGAAAAATACAAAGCAGCAGAAAGATAATGCATTTAGCCAATATTATACCACATGTCATTCTGATATAGGACAAAAGAACTAAAAGAGTAATCCAAGCTTGAATGTATTCAACCTATTTAGAATGCATAATATTTTTACTACCCT
Source organism: Fraxinus anomala (assembly GCA_903798345.1). Classification (NCBI taxonomy): domain Eukaryota; kingdom Viridiplantae; phylum Streptophyta; class Magnoliopsida; order Lamiales; family Oleaceae; genus Fraxinus; species Fraxinus anomala. The sequence goes on from CAIGRN010039929.1 coordinate 24,866, forward strand.
AGATCACATAATGCGAGGAGCTGGAGTGGAGTCAGGTTGCAAAGAATGCGGCAAGTGAAAGTTATTCGAGAGCAGGAACATATTAGAGTGCATAATTAGAATATAAAATTAAATATTGTTTAATGATGTCTGGAAATTAGAAAAATGTTTTCGAAAGCCGTGAGTTCAAGTGGTACATATCTTTCCACATCTTTTGTCCAGCTTCAAAAACTTGTTATTGTAATTAACATGCTGGTCTCATATTCTTTCCGAGCTCAAACCCAAACTATACTAAACCCTAGCATAAACCCATTCTTCCTCATCTTTCCATTCCCTTTTAATTTCATTATCATGTAATCTTTTTTCCTTATTCCTTAAGATTTGTGCGTGTGAATGGTAGCCTACCTGCTCGATAGGAGCACCCACCAATCATTATTTTTAGACTCAACCATCTCCACCACAAGCCCATTGTCGAGCCATGATCAACCGCCACTTTACACAGACAAACTCCATGCAGAGATATATCATTTCTTAAATTTTGAATCAGATTTAGCATCTTAGAGCTTTGCTCCAGCACTCAGCACCAATTCACAATCGGTGTGCTGGAGCTCCCCCTTAAGGTAGGGAATTATGTGATCTAGTTACTACATCACCATGATGGCAAATTCCTCTGACAAATATTTTAAGTTCTAGCTTAATTCTTCAGGGCACATTTAAGAAATACTCTCATAAGGTAATTTTCACAAATCGTGCTTCTCTTATTCCTCTCTCTTCTATTTTCATTCACAAGTTTCCCATGTACTTCAACTTGGTATCATATCTTCATAGTTCATCCATCGAATCACTTTTTATGTGCTTTCTAACAAGGTAAAGAAAAACCCTACCTCATGGCAATTGATATCAGACTGTCAGTGGGTGTCAGTAAGAAGTAGTCTCCCTTTGGGAATCAAAAGCTCTCAACCAATTTTTGTATTGGAGTCGTCAACACTGTTAAAAGAAAATTATCATATCCTTTTTTCCTCAGCACTGGATTCAACTGTTTCGGCAACTAATTACATATTCGAGATTGTCAGTCAGTTTTTTCACATGGGTCAGGAACAGCTAGTGTGGATTGATGTTATGGTGACATTTTGCAAATTTTGGATGATTGAAGAGGTTTTAAACCAATATAAAATTTCAATTTGGTTTTTTTCCATTTTCCTTTTTTGCTGGTAGTGGCACCAAAGGCGGAGTGCATATTTGTTCTTAATCTTCTATTAGAACAAATCTGGCCATACCGTTCTAATGGCTAGATTGATGAGCTTGAGAAACATCTAGTCTCTTTAAGGCTTGAGAATCAGTAAAGTAATTACCACTCCATATTATCCTCATTTCCAATCCTGGAAAGACAGAAGAATATAATAAAAGTCAATGCTAGAAACTGAGGGGTTTGAGAATGGCAATAATGGAAAAAAGTAGTAGAAGAATTCAAACATGTAGCACAGAAGATAAGGTCAAAACTGGGTCCTTTCCAGATATTGAAGGACAAGAACCATTATCAAGTCTAACTTCATCAGAACAGGTTGCAAAGGAAGAAAAGCACAAGTAATATATTTATGAGCCAACATGTCTGAATCAATAATTTAAGAGAAGCATTACGGGTAATATACTTATGAGCCAACATGTCTGAATCAATAATGTAAGGATTGAAGTAGAGGAATTGTGGAAGAAGCATTACGGGCAACCAGTGGGTTACCTGGCTGGTCAAATGAAGGATTAGGAAAACAAGATGAGGGTCCTCCGCATTTAGAAATAAGATCCTGAATGGTCTGATTTTGATCACAGCTCAATGTAGCATGTCCACTACTCCTTTTAGGCATTTCTCAGTAAAACCTTCATTCACTTGAGCTAAAACATGCCATTATGCTTAAAATTCATGTTCCTGAATCTTGTCAGGGAGAAGTTATGTTGACTAACACGTATCTGATTAATTTTGTTGTCACAAAAGAAATAGATTTTCAGATGGCAGTTGAAAAACTATGTCCATCATCATCTTCCTATCCCTTTGTCTTTTTATCCTCAGGTGCTTGGGCACACCCGTGTTTTGCAGGTTAGGAATCATTTTTATGGAAAATTGGATCCTTGGGGCTCCTGGGTGTCTCTTGTGGTTCATTCTTCCATCAAAAAGATAAAAATGTCAAATGCTTCCATCCACATTCTAAAAACAGCTATGCACGGTACTTTTTTTGAGTTTCAACCGTACTTTCATACTCGGAGACCTCTGTTCAGGAGGAGCATCTACAAGAAGATTAGTCTCCTCTTGTTTGTAGCCAAAAAATTCAAGATGAGGAACCCATGGTGAAGAAAGTTCTCAGCTGAATCAACCAGATAAGGTGGAATTGAAGTTCTAAGTAGAATGCAGAAGTACATGACACTCTCCTCCTCCTCCTCCTTGTCAATCCGAATCCTTGAGCTAGGAATGTTGGCAAATAATAACTATGTCCTCGTTCTCAACAATCCTATTGCACTTAGCTATGTAGTTAGGAGTTGCACTAATCATCCCATATCCAAATTTGTGTCTAGTCATTGTCATTCACCTTATGATCACACATGTACACCCCAGATATCATCTCTTCCTATTCATCAAACATGCAGTATGCACTGTGTGATCCAAAGTAGGAAAAGACATAGTTTGAAGAATGCAGTTCAAGATATAGAACATGAAAGATATTTGAGTGGCCTAAGAGGAAAACGGCAATGGGATGAAAATTGGCGTGTGCAGTGAAGCACACAGCCCATTGTTGTGGAGCAATACAAGGCTAAACTAGTTACAAACGATTCACTCAGGATCAGGAAATATTTGCACCTCTAGTAACCTGTTTGTGTTGCTTTATTGGGAACTGAATTTGATAGGCAATAGTTTCAGTTTGATGATGAAATGTTTTTCTGTGTAGTGACTTGAAAGAGAAGTCCATTTAGACACATAGAGGATTTTTGCTATTGAATAGGTTTCTTGAGCTATGCTGAGATATGGTTCATATAGAGCATGAGTTATCACAACTAATGCCAGCATCCATTCTTGATCACAGTCTCTAGCATAAATCTTCATCATGTCACTCTCAGCAATTGTCTCTTCCTTTGCTCTCTGTACTTCTATAAGCATATTATGGTCATCCATGCATCAGTCGTACCAATGTTCACAGATTTCCACCATAACAACCAAGTACCAACCAAGGCAGCCACAAATTATTCACAAAAATGCCTCCATGTTCATATTGAAGCTATAACCATTCCGCTTTAAATTAAACTTTCTCAACCTAAAGGGACATAATATAGTTATTTATAATGAGCTGGTAAACTGATGATGATTGAGGTTAAATGGGTCGGCTGATAGTGCTTTAAATTAAACTTTTTCAATCTAAAGGGACCATTTATGGTGTATTTATAATGAGCTCTGACATTGATTGAGGATGGTAAATCATTTGCATTTCCAACAGAGACAGAAAAATAATACATATTGATCTTTAATGGTTGCGTGATAAACGAGGTAATATTGTGGTAAAAAGATAGAATCAGCTACCACAGACAATGGATCGTCACACAATAAGGGCTACATTTTTTATATAATTAATCAAGACAATAAATACATTTTAACCATAAAAATGAAAGATCAAACAATAGGCATGTGCAAAGTACACGCAACACGTAATGGCTCAACGCACCATTAATAATGAGAAAGTTACTCCACACTGGTGCAGAAATAACTATTATCCAAAACAAATTATGGTAAAACAGAGAGAGATTTTACGTAAATAATTAGTGACTCTTTTACCCTCCAACACCTGCAAAACGGACAGGACAAGGAGCAAGCTTTTTCAAAGAGTCCATGAAACGTGAGCCGATCATGTCACCAGAAACCTCTCCAGCAACGATAAAGACTCTGAGTTCCCCATCTTTTGAACCCATATCTATGGCCGCTTTTTGACTTGACACCAAGAAGTGCCTTTTAATTACCTACAAAAGTTTCAAATTTTTGCCGATCTTCATATTTCTTATCATTCTGAGAAATGTTTTTGCTGGTTCGAAGCTTGTAAAAGGACAAGAAAGGAAGTGGTCAGTATTTTTAATTTCAACTTTCTCATAAATGGACATTCCAATTTCAATGTAGAATACCCAAAATAATAGAAATGTTTTCACAAGAGATGCCCTCCACTCTCAGCCGGACTGTTTGTCCTGCCTCTAATGCTACCCGTCTTGCTGCTCTACTTGAAGGCTCTCACCTTGGACGTGCTGGTTTGGTGAAGTCGATTTCCAAAACAAGATTCGAAATTCGAAGAAGACAGTCAAATACATAAAGATACTTGTGCATACTGCCGAACAATAGAGCTTTGCAAGGTATACATGAATATGGAGAAAATTTATGTGAAATGAAAAGTTAACTCGGAATCTTAATGTAGTATAGTTAATTATCTTATGATTGAGAATCTCAGTAGATCAAATGAGCATCATTTTCTATTACATTGTCAGGTGGCTTGTGAACTATATTGTCTGAGTTTGGTATACATTTGAAAAATTCCTAATATTGTGAAGGAAGTTATTTGGTGTTGGATGGTGTTGGAAGATGAAGATGCCTATAATGACAAGAAAAAGAGCTCGGACACACCATGTTGCTTGATCTGGGTACAGTGGGGAGAGATGAACAGCAGAACAGGTAAGCCTTTGAGAGGTTGGACAACACTGTGGGGAAGCTAAGAAGTTCCTCATTATTAGTTTTACAAATTTTAGACCCTAACATTCAGTTCCTAATTTTATTTTTCATTTTTTGTGTATATTCAGTTCCTAGTCGTGTAGAATCACCAGTGGATTTATTTTTGGGAGACCATAGATAGCTCTGACTTTTGCATGGTTTATACATTTTCTACTATTTGTATAACATCTATTAATTAAATACAAATTGAAGTCCACAAACAAGAATTTAAGTAGATTGAGATGACTTGATTGATTTATTATGTCTTGAGCTAAAGAACAGTTGGCACACTTCTTTGACAATATTATCATTTTTCAAAAAGCAAATGACCATAGATAATAATTTGAAGTTGCAAAAGAGAGAGATATTATTGGGAGAACACCGTGTTAAATGCAGTGTGTCAGCCCCAACATATGCATTATCAGCAAGATGATATTTTAAGACGATAATAAATTCCAAGGTAAAGGCTTTAATATTAAAGGTATTGGATATTAAACAAACCATTAATTACACACATTAACTTACACAATTCGTTTGCACTTAGATGTGCAAAACAAAGAGCAACACTGACTTAGATTCAAAACACGCTTGAACAAATAATATTGTTATAATAGCTCTGAAAGTTGTAAAATGCAATCTTATCGAGAAATTTCCGGCAATAATCTGACCAAAGGAGAGAGAACATACCAACCGATTGGGATTTCGGAATGTAAGCTGGCGATGTTGTAAACTGAACTCTTCGCGTCATAACAAAGGCAGAACGGAAAGAATAACAAAGAAAAATCAGGAAAAAAAATTAGCGGAAATGAATAGAATCAGAGAGAGATTCAAACATGTACATACCAGAAAGAAGGCGCTTGAGATACGTAGCCATGGCGACTGCAGTGGTAATGGTGAACTCCGCCCGGCCCCGACACTATATTACTGTAACCTCAAATGGCCACGATTTAATTTGAACACTCTCGCTCCTTTCTGGGTTCACTCAATTATGAGAAGTGCTCTTTAGCATCACCATGAGTGTCCGTGGACCGTGGTTAAATGCCTTTGATTCGTCACGGAGAAAGGAGGGACTGCTGTCTAAATGGGGAAATTTCATCACTAGTTCTCAACCTATTACTTAGTGGTAAATGGGTCCATAATGTTTTTTTTTTTTTTTTTGGTACTGACATCCGCAACCTATCATTTCGACTGCACCCAATCCATCCAATTGACCTTTAAACAATGTTTTAAAAAACGTAAAGAGTGATTAGAAATTGTTGATGTTAAAAAGTGTAAGGATCAATTTAAGTTAACTTTAAAAGCAAAATAAAGAGAACTCAAGATTTTTTTTGATAATCACTTCTAAATTACAAGTGTTTCATCAAAAGAGATATTTTAAAGATCTTGGTGTTCTCTCTCTGTCCAAAGATAGCTCGCATTTTTTTATAAGTAAAGAAAATTCAGTATCACCCACTTTCCTGTTTTGTCAATCACTAGTGTCGAACTAAAAAGTACATTATTAGCATATCTCCATTAGTTGCTGAAGTCGGCTTGTCAGGTTATCATGAGACCGTCCTTTAGGTGGGTCCCTAACAATTAATGAGCAAGCGAGTAAGCGAAGCTACATCATACGATTGGTGAAATAAATGGGAGCTAACGTAAGTTCTGAATGCAATAATTAATTTGATTTGATGTTTTATTAGTGTGTAAGGAATCTATAATCATTATACTCCCTTGAAACACGGCGTGACGAGCTAACCTTATAAGGCCGATCTCGGATTAAGATATACTAGGTGTATGCAATAATCTGTTTTTATTTAGGTCGAAGGTTGGATGTTAACAGTTACCCCCCCCCCCAGGTCAGTTCTTGCCTAGGTGACGGACTGACTTTGGACGTGATTGGCTTGCTTTCCATGTTTCATTATTTATTATAGCCATAAATAGACTAGACAGATGTCGCTTTCTGCCTTTCTATGAGCTTTCGCGTACCCAAAGTAGCTTCCTTGAGAAGCTTTGCAAAAAATGCGTTGTTTCGTCTGGTTGGATCTGCCCATTAATTTTCCATCCTATTTTCCTATCTAACGGTCCAGGATCGCCTCTTCATCTCCCATCTCTTTATATATGTTTTGACCATTCATTTTAACAATTTTACTCTCGGATTTCTCTTTCAAAGAAGTAAAAGATTTTCTTCAACAACTTTTCAGTAAAGTCTTATTTATTTTCTAAGTGAAGTCGTCTGTCCCCAGGTATTCTCCTTAACAGAAAATACCTTTCTTTTCACAGCATTCCCACCTATATCATTTGCATGAGTTCGGACGAATCTAGGGCAACCAACGGGAAGACGTAATATCCTCTTCATCAACATCCTCTACAAGTTCGGACCGTTAGGAGATTTTAACTCCAGACCCAATCTCCACCATATACCCAGAAAATTTAGGCCAACATAAAAATATGGAACAAAACGTTGAGAGGAAAGAGGTCGGGTCTCATGAGGAGGATGAGAGAAGGTCACATGAGTGGGGGCAGATTCGTATAAATCAGTGGTGACGGAGGATATCCTAGCTCAGCAAAGCTAATAATTCCCACCTCATCTGACCGTTAACGCTCCTCCAATAGGATGCTTAGCCATAAACTCAGCTATTCTTAATGTCGGGCTTAGACTCCATTTTCCTAGGATTATTCGTAAATTCCTTTGTTCTTAGGGAATAGCTCCTACTCAATTGCTTCCCAATGGCTGGAGGACATTTGTTGCCACTCTGATTTTGTGGAGTAAATTAGGTCATCCTGAGCTGAGCGTGGCTCAGTTCAACTCCCTCTTCACCTTTAAAGAGGATGGGAAAAACGCTTATTGGTGGTATGCTTGTGTTAGGCCTAGGACGGGTGATCATCTAGTACTAGATTCTTCCTCATCAATAAAGAAGTGGAAAGAGGTGTTCTTCTTTGTGTTGGGAGAGTAACAGTTCCACCATGACGAGGTAAATAGGGAGGACGTAGTTCCTACTCTTTATCACCCACTGTGTAAGTGATCACAGCTTCAATATTTCCCTGCATTCATTTTATAAGCACCTTCTTAATTTACTTAATTTTATCTGCAGGCTACAAGAAGGTGACCTTAACCTCAGCAATCCAGAAGTTAGCTGACGCGGGTAAGAGCTCTTCCAAAGAAGCAAATGTCTTGCAAGTTCATCATCTCTGATTCCAACCTCTTCCAAGTGGGTTTGTTCTGATCTCTTCCTCCAACTTCGACCTCAGGCATAGCTCCTACAACTATCACAACCTCTTACAGTAAGTATTTTAATTAATATCTCCTTTAAAGTTTACCCTAGACATACTTAACACGTGTTTGTTGTTCCTTTTACTTCAGCTCAAAATCAAGAGATGTTGGGATACTAGGCCGCGAAAGCAGCAGTTGCTGCTGCCATAGGGAAAAAGAGGGTTGGTCCGGCCGAAGTCGTAAGCCGACCTCAAGAGGTTGTGAATGCAGAGTAGGTTGAACTTGAGCAGGAGGTTCGGCCTTTGAAGCGTCGTCGTTCTGACGAAACGGCAGCTAAGTCCACTGCCGTGACTTCAGCTCCAAAGAGGTCCTTCCCTGAAATCCCTCTCGAAAAACCGACCTCAGCCCCAACTTCTATCCCCACAATAATACGGGCTAGCTCTTCAAGGTCGCAAGAAAGGTGCCCAGATTTGCAGAGGCCAAATGTTGAAAGTTTACTGGGCCATCGACCGACATCCTCCTAGACTTCCTCTAAGCTCCATCCCCATCGAGGGAATCCATTGCAGCACTTTTCTCCCCTTTCTGAGAGTCCACCAACTTCCTCACTGGGAGCTAGAACGAGAGGGAGCAACAATTTTTGACTGAGATGCTTGTGGGTGAGGCCATCATCTCAGCTCAGCTGCATAGCCACAGATCCATCTTATACATGATATTTGTGGCAGATAAAAACTAAAATAGTTTTAAAATTCTTCTTTAGTTTTATTATTGACACTACTTTTCTTTGCTTAGGTCAAAACCGAGCTAAATAAAATGCTCGAAGTAAATAATCAAGCCTTGGGCTTGTTTGAGAGCATGGAGGCTAAGAGAGCAAGGTTTGCAGAGAAAGAAAAAGACTATGAAGATCACCTTAATAAGATGGGAATAGAGTTAGAAGTCAAATGTGCCTGTGAATTAAATTTATGGATGACAGTGAGGCTTTAAGGGTTGGGGGGGGGGGAAGGCAACCCAATGGGCAGCCACTGAGAAAAAGAAGGCTGAGGAGGAGAAAATTTGAGCCGATGAGGAGCGAGCTCGGGTTGACGAAGCTATGAAGAGAGTTGAAGAGGCCACCAAGAGGGCTGAAGCTAAAGCTTCCAAGGTAGTGGAGATCTGGAGAGCCTCTTCTGAGTTTGATGCACTTGCTCAGGATGCCTACGTCGTGGCCTTAGGAGAGCTTATAAAACACATTGGAAAGGTGAGGTAAGACTTTGACGCGGGCTTCTTGATGGAGTCTTTAGAGGAGCAGAATAATGAGCTCCAAAGATTATCCAAAGCAGCCGGAGTTTGCATCTCCCCAGCTAATGAAGACATTGAAGATGAAATTCCAGCTCCATAAGACCCAGCTCTTCCTTAGGATTTAATTATTATTTTTTTGCTTAAACATTGCTTAAAGAGTAATGTAAAATTCTTATTTTGTTTATGAATGAATTTTTAGTTTATCTTTTACTTTGCACAATATGTTGCTTACTTTTACAACACAAATTTATCTAAGTGTTTAACACGTGTGAGCTTAGCTTTGCTTGTTGATGAGCAAAGCTTTATACCTCTCTTAAGAGGAAATTTGTCCAAATGTTGTAGTACATGTAACATTAGCTCAGCTTGCTAACGAGCAAAATTGTATACCTCACTTAAGAGGAAATTTGTTTAAGGGGGGTGTATTCAATTGAGAATTTTAAAAACTTTTGGAGACTTTTTTAAGTGAGAGACTTTTGTGGATTTTGTGGACTTTCAAATAATTTCTATGGATTTGGTAAGAATTA
>CAIGRN010039936.1:0-58081 GCA_903798345.1 Fraxinus anomala
GTTTGGTCGGTTTTCGATTTTTTTGTCCAGGCCTACATACATGGACAATGAATTGATGACATGGTATCATGTCTAACGTTACTTCGGCAAATTATACGTCAACAAGGATAAGATCACGACATTTTTTAAACAAAAAATACGCTTTTATTGTAGTTGGATTATGAAAACAAGAAAATTAAAAACAAGAAAAAGACACTTTTGTCAATTATTCCCAAGAAAATGAAAACCAAACCTTATCCATTCTTATGAAATATCCAAAAAGACATTTTCCTGCTCAAATCATATTCGTAGTTGGAATTTTTTATTATTAATTTTTTTTTTCTTCAATTCGACCAAATTTGCCTCCACTCAAAAAATTTCTCTTCAATATCTCAACACAGCACGCCGCACCCCACTTTCGTACCATGGTCACTAACTAATAATAAAGATTGTTTGGTCGTGCTAATTTTGTTGTACTATATTATTTTTTCATATTTAATATAAATTTATGTTTGTTTCGTGATCGAAATGTATGTGGCTTCAAATTTCAGTTATCATTAGCACGAAATGTACATTTAAATGATAGCTGAAATTTCTCGCCGTAAATGACTTTGTTTATTTGGTCCTTCGTTTATAGATTTTCTTACGTCGAGCCTCTCTCTCTCTCTCTCTCCAGTTAGATATGCCTTTTGCGTGGTTAAATTTTACCTAAAGAATTTTGCTAAGATACGTCCATTGTAGTTAGTCAATCCTCTTTCACAGGGCTTCGATGAATAGCTCTCCATCATCAACTTTTTTTATTTTTCAGAACTGGAAGGACGTCAATCCCCGATCTTATGATTTTGTACATACATGTATTTGCTGATCATTATAAAATTTTATGGTTAGCTGAGTGAAAAAAGAAGAAGATGAAAGTGACATGTTCAAATCATTTAATTTGGATCGCGACCAACGGTACACCAATAACCCACAATCAAATTTCCCACCAGATTTTTATCCTTTGAACAGTTTCTATTTCTATAATATGCCCACCACTTGAAACCAACACTCTACTGTAATATTCCCTTTTGTCTCCATTCATCTACACTCAAACTCTCAAACAAATTGCTTTCAATTCTACAAACTCTTTAATTTTCAAGAAATGTTTTCTTCATCTCGAGTTTTAGCAATTTCACACTCAACTACACCGTTTTATTCATCCAATTCTCGATATTATCTCCAGGGAAAGCTAAAATCTAATCTCAAATGGAGATCAATGGCATTAGATTCAGAAGCTTCTTCAATGGATTCAGATTCATCTAAAAATGAAAACTCTGCTGCGTAAAATATTTATAAACCTGTAACATATGATGTCGTTTTAACGTAGTTCTAGATTTGTGAGCGTGTTCAATTGCAGGTTTTGTATAATAGAAGGGCCGGAGACTGTACAAGATTTTGCTAAACTGGATTTACAGAAAATTCAGGATAATATTCGAAGTCGTAGGAATAAAATCTTTTTACATATGGAGGAGGTTAGTTTTCACTTAATAAAGTTAAAGTTTTAAGAAGGAACGTCAAGTCTTAATAGATTGTTTGATTCTTATTTTTGAGTGATTTATTGGTGTGCAACTCTTTAATTTCAAGTATGTTTAGCTATTTATATACGCGTTGTACTGTTGATTTGTGGTAACGAAAAAAATCGTAGGTTCGTAGGCTAAGAATACAGCAAAGAATTAAAAGCGTGGAGCTGGGGATTTTAGAGGAAGAGCAAGAGAATGAGCTTCCTAATTTTCCTTCATTCATTCCATTTTTGCCTCCTCTGGTATGCTTTCTTTGCATATTGTTAATTCTTGTCTTGTCTTGCTATATAGTTAGTGTCTAACAAATTTATCCTCCCAGACATCTGCAAATCTTAAACAATACTATGCAACTTGTTTTTCTCTAATTACTGGCTTCATGCTTTTCGGTGGACTTCTTGCTCCCACTGTAAGTTTTGCTGCACCAGAAAAGTTTCACGGGTTACTGAGGAAATTGTAATTATACGTTCTTGAAAAGGTCGCTTAGGTTCTAATCCACGTCTTGCCTTTTTGTTGCTTATATCAGCTGGAACTAAAACTGGGATTAGGAGGGACATCATATGCTGATTTTATCAGCAGTATGCATCTACCTATGCAACTGAGGTACGCTCCTAGGATGTCCTTATAATGAAAAGAGTAGTTGGTCCCACAAAATACGTGGATAATAGTTGTGAAGACGCTTCTGTGTTCTTATTGAGAGAGTGATTTTTGTGAACTTTGTAGTCAGGTTGATCCCATTGTGGCATCATTCTCAGGAGGGGCGGTTGGAGTAATATCTGCACTGATGGCAGTTGAAATAAACAATGTAAAACAGCAGGAGCAAAAGAGATGCAAGTACTGTCTTGGAACTGGTAGTTAACGCGTGTTCTGACTATTATTTATCTTAATTTTGGTAGGAAATGGTTCGCATATGATGTATTGACATGGCTACGACTTTTACTAATCAAAATTTTCCAACCTTTGACATGTTTTTCATTCGATATAGGATACCTTGCTTGTGCACGCTGTTCAAACACTGGATCTATTGTTCTTATTGAACCGGTCTCAACAGTAAATGGTGGGGATCAACACCTGTCGTCACCTAAAACCGAAAGATGTTCTAATTGTTCAGGGGCAGGAAAGGTATGCTCTCGGAGTTCAGATTTCATCTATTTTCTCATGTGTTGAATCACTGCAAGAACCTTTTGTCTTGCATGACCTTTTTGTATGAAAGTTCGCGTACAAAATATTTGTTAATCTTATGTACCGAATCTTTGCAAGGACGCGAAGAGGAGTTCTTTTTTTTTTTTTTGGTGAATAGGATCACAATGTTAGCTATTGGTATCGGTCCGCCCCTATATTCTGCGTTTAGATTTCTAAATAACTTTTACATACGATCCACCTTTACAGGTCATGTGCCCTACATGTCTTTGCACGGGGATGGCTATGGCAAGCGAGCATGATCCACGGATCGACCCCTTTGACTGATCATGCCCGAGTTTTCACTTGGACTGCGGATTTGCTTGAAAGTGTAAAGCTTTTGTCTCACATATAGTTCACACCAAAGCTTACTGTGGTATTCAAGATGAACACAACTCTGTTTTAGGAAGGCAAAATGTGCCTTTTGTATTGTAATTTCTTGTGATGCTCAGCAAATCTTACCCTTCCTCTCATTGGTAGGGGTCCGGTCGTGATTTACGCAAAAAATTACTAATATGGGACTTTGAATTTTAAGTCATTCCACATCTTTTGCTCCTCCTTCACGCGTCTCTTATCTCTTTTGTTAGCACATTTTGAGAAGTGCTTATAATTGTTTAAATTATAAACATATATATATATACAACTAAAACGTAGCTTCAATTTTTTTATACCGTTTATATACATGAGCTAAACATGGACAAAATTCAAACCTCCTATGCTAAAAAGCATATATAAGCTTGCTCGACATTTCACAAGAAAGAAGTGGATTGTCGACCATATTTTCATCCTGAAGTTAAATATGAAATTTATTTTTTAGAATCTAGAATTTATGTACTCGATATATGTTGATCGTGCCTTGTTTTGGTAGATATTTTTTTAAAAAATAAATTTTGTGAAAAAAAATGATTTTGTGGAAAATGTGCAGTTAGAAAGTAGAAAAATTTAAGATTTACGTGTAAAATTATTTTATTGAAGATTGAATTGTCAAAAATGAGAAAAAAATGAATTCTTGAAAATGAAGGCCAAACAAGGCACATAGTGAACTCATGTGGCTTTAGGGCATATCCAACCATACATCACACCAGTTTGATGCAAAAATTCACTCCAACTAGTTATACACGGAATCTCTGCACTAATTTGGTGCAATGAATAATGTTTAACCAAATTTGGTACGACACTGAATGATTTTTAGAGTTTTTCATAATTTCTATTTTGTTGTTCATAAGTACTAGTAGTAGCCCTCACAGCATTTTTCAAATAATAAACGGGAAAAAAGGGGAGACTTGCAGAAAATATGGAAGCGCTGAGAGCCTCGTACGGAGAAACCTCATCCGACTCCGAAACCGATTCAGACCCGACCCATTTACCCGAATCGAATAAATCATCATCTACTCTCCCGCTACCCCCTCTTGATCTCCTCCAACCCTCCAACTCGTCCGGTAATCATTTTTTCCCTACTTGTGTTTACATATTAATAGTTCTTAAATATTTGCCCACCAGTTGTTTGATATTTTGCTTATAAAAGGTGCATTTGATTGCTCATTACAAAACACATTACAAAACAATCAACCCAATCGAGTCCGTAACTTTCCCCACGTTGAAGGCAATTTTGCTTTGCATGTTTACATCCCAGGTAATTCATTTATTTAATTTTCTGGATTTATTCCTTTTTGGGTTTGATGTTCAATGTTGATTTTGCTTGTTGGGTTTTAGTTAGTATACCGTTGGTACCAAGAAAGGAGCTATCCCTGCTTTTGAGAAGGGTCGCAATTGTAGTACCCGGACTTCATGTGGTTGATGTAGATATCCCATTAAATAATTTGGTTCATGATGTACGAAAATTGGAGCAAGTTGTATTGGGGAGGGAGTTTCATGTGAGCTTGGGAAGAACTATTCCGATTCGAGTGCATCAACGGGAATCCATGGTCGGTATGCTTCGCCAAAGGCTCCATTCCCAGAGGAGGTGAGATTGCATGGAATTCAAAACTCGATATTGTGCAGTTTCATATCTTTGGGTTCTTGTGTTTCGAGCTTCAAGTGATGCTTATAGATTAGTGGTTGCTAAAATGGAAATAGGTATTGGATTGATTTCAATAAATGGGAAGTTTTCGTCAATGATGATCGTACCCGAACATTTCTCTCAATGGAAGTTACAACAGGAGGATTATCTGAGGTATGACATAATTAATTATGTATTAGAAGATTTATTTCATATAATTTCCTTAGTAAAGCTATTTATATGGATGTTTTTATGGACTTTTGCTTTAGTGTCCAAAGTCTGTATCTGGCAACGGAAACCGGGGCCTTAGAACTGGAATAAGAAATGCTTATATTCTAATGTGATTAAAGATTTGTATGGATTTTTATCCAAGGCTCTAACCTCTGCCATTAGACATATCCGAAGTGCTTTTGGGCGACATCTACCTAGATTCATGTCTACCACACAATTTTATTTTTGGTCTTACAAATGCAGATGTCCATCTGGACCATTGGATATAACCACACACATTGCATTGTTACACCATGAAAGACAAGGGTTGATTTTACTTTGTCAGCTTTCTAATTTTAATTGGAAGCTTTGTTTATCAGGAGGAGAAGGATTGATTTTTTACTTTCAATCTCTCAATCCTTGTATTACTTTGTTTTATCATTACTAATGACAATAAAAATGTGCTAGGAGATGTACCATCTACAAGACAATTTATATGTATTCTTTTTAATTAATTTGAGAACAGTGTTGGTTGTTTCACTTCTATCATGTTTGTGGTGTAAAGATTGTGGATGTGGAGGTACCAAAGAAATATGATGTTCATAAATTGTTTTTAAAGTACAAGACTTTTCCGCATCACTTTAACATTGTCATGTTTTATCTACCCTATCGTGAATAGCAATCTATCCTTTCTCTTCAGGGTGATTATAGTTAATTTAGATAGTTATATGGTCATGCAGTTATTATATTAGTAATTTTAGTTAATATTAAGAGCTATTTTATGACTTAATTGAACAACCTTTCTTGATATATGATTGTATCAATCCTTCGAGTCTACTAGCTGTGTGTGTGCGCGCTTCGCTGTGGGCCTGTGCACCGTTGTGGGTCTGTGTGTGGGGCTGAGCTCCAATTAATTGTACTTGTTCTCTCTCATAAGGCAATACATTCTTGTCAGTATAACCTGCTTACTAGAAACTTCAATTTATGTTCAAAGGCTTAAACTTATTTATATTGTGTCATCTCAGATAAGAAAACAAATTCAAGCTGTAAACGAGGTTTATAGGCTACATAATCTACCAGAGTTTTATAAGGTTAGTTTAACATTTGGCTTTGCATTTATCTTTATTTCCATTGGTTTCTGATATTAACTCCTTTTTAAAGCTGAATTAAACGCAACTGTTTCTATGGCGTTCATAGGATCCACGCCCTCATATATCTGTAGCTTGGGCATTAGGCGATATCAGTGATGCCCTGAAGAGAGTGATTGAAGAGGAGACAAAGAGAGACATTACCAACGGGAACTTGTCACAGAAGCACATTTTTACCTGCAAATTTAGTGGCATTTCATGTAAAATAGGTAACAAAACCTTTGAGATATGCAGAGTTCAGGAAGATCAGGCTTGATAGATTGCCCACCTATATTGTTTGGAAAGAGAGATGAATATAAGCAGTGACATTGTGTTTGTAGCATTTCAAAAGTTTTAACAATTATTAGGGTATTTATGGATATTCACAATTGAAAATACGACATTGGCAGTTGGGTTTCTTATTTGACTAATAAAAATGAATTCTACTACATGTACAGAATTTTTTGTACAGGTAGGTTGATAGATGCACGTGTGACATGCATCAGAAATTCAAATTAAGGGACAGATGCATGTATATGTCAACCTATATGCACTAGTAGAATAATTGAATAAAAATTATGTACAAGCAGCTGTCTCCCGAGCACTTCCTTCGTAAGTGTTGCAATTATTATAATGCCTTGATTATTAATTCATATCTTCCTGATTGATATTGCTTTGGGTACATAGTAACTAGATTTCTTTCAAAAAGCTTGATGGTGGATAAGAGCTGGGAAATTACTGGTGAGGAGCATTAAAAGCAACGAAGCTTCACTGAACAATTCCACGCTCATTGAAGTTTACGAAAATGTAGTGGGAGGCAGCACGCGACTTAGGAGGGAAAAAAGAACGAATCAGATAAATATCACCCTTGTTACAAAAAGAGCCATACAAGCTTCATTTGTTTATACAAGATAATCCTCTCCTAAATCTTCCTTTTCAACTACACACGAACAAATAAGCTCAAAAAAATATAAAACGCAAACAATCCAATTCAGTTGGAGCCAGATTCAAAGTGGCAGAAGAGCAAGGATAAAAAATCCATTAACCCCTCCGAGTCACAATTATTCAGGCAGAAACTGAGCTGCCCCAATTACAAATTAGAATTGAATGAATCAATGCCAAAAGTTCATTCTGGACTCCAATGGTTACGTTTCTTGAGCAATGAAAAACGGCTCAGAGTCCGGGAATGGACTCAAGATTGTATTTCTCTTGGGCCGAATTTTCAGTGTCAGAATTGTCCTGCCCCTTCGGTTGTTTAATGGCATCCAGAGTTTGTAGGTACGTATAAGAAGCATTACGATTTGATGAAACACTCGGATTGCTAATTTTGCTGGCAAGGAAGCGACGAATCAATCCCCTGAGGAATGGAGCCATGGTATCAGGTTCATGTTCCAAATAGTACATTATTCCACCCATACATGCGCAGAACAAAGCCACCTATAACAGTTCAGAGTCATCCAGGGAATGGTATTAGTTAACCTCTTCAGACACTGTTGGAAACAAGAAAATATCCTTAAGAACACTACTTCCAGACATGGTTGTTACCTCAGCATTCTTGATATCTGGAAGCAATCGGCGGTTCACTAAAATATACCACAAAGATTCTCCTGCTCGTGGAAGAACATACAAAGCAAGTTCACCGCGTCGAGCTTTCTTTTCGAATAGTACAGAAAGGGCAGCTATTCCTCCAGCAACCCAATATACAAGCTTGTGATCCTTCAATGCTACTTTTCTGTGGGAACATATTACTCCCTGTTCGTGACATGGAGAAGTAAATCAGAGAACTTGTGTAGAGGCATATGAAATTGTACAAAGGAACAGTTACCTGAAAAATTCCAACAAAAGCAGACAAGAAAGTTGTTGAGCGAGCAGCTCCTATAACAGCACGCCAGCAGGTGCGAACTGGAGCATCCATGAACTGAAGTTTTTACAACAAATTATTGACTAGAATATATCAAAAGACTTCAGCTAAATTATCAGCAGCTCTAAAGCAAAATGTTGCAATCCTTCCATGTCCATCTTTCTACTATTATCCTCTTTATATGGAAAGACAATCCACAATGCTGAAAACTTGACGATCAATGTAAATACTTATAAATGGCTATTCTGGTTTTAAATGCAATTAACTTTTTTAGGTTTTGCCATCCTCGTAGTAATGATATCTCAGAAAATATGCACAGGAAACAACACAAAAAATCCCTTAGATGAGAATTTCAAAAACTTCCACAACAGTGAGCCAAAATAGACTCCTGAACCTATTATGTCTTACACTCACTTTTCCATATTCCCATAAATAAGCGGATAGGAGGAAAAACTCATTCTTGCTCTAAATAGGATTAGTATTAATTTGGCAAATGGGCATGTGCCTTAAAATTATGTACATGGATCAATATGGGAGGTAAAATCCATTCTTGATCTGACTAAGTCGATCACTTTGATCACCAGAAAAGTGCAATATTATAAACCAATATCTCATACAGTAACTATTCATTTCTTCCTTTTTCTCTTTGTTTTTATTTACTCAATCTTCTATCCCCCTCTCTGCTGATTATTTTTTATTTCGTACTATTTTCCAGAGGGAGGGGGGATGGGTTGTGGAGCAAAACTAAATGAAAGCAAGTACCTTTTGCAAGCGAAGAACAACGAAGGGCACGAACGTCAAAGAGAAGTACAGAGGAAATGTTTTCCTGAAAGTAGCTGATGCAGCATTGGCATTATGTAGCAAGCATGAGTTTGTGCCTGGGTGGATCATAGAACAGGGGATAATAGTGGGAAACTCTTCCAGCTTTACTGTGCTGGGTCCTTTTGTCGTGGACAGATAAGCAGATAGCGAGGCGACATCAACTGGAGATCCCCTACAACAATCCCTCACTGCTTTATACACAGGTTTAGCAACTGGCCCAGTTTTCTGAATAAAATCTTGATACGACTTTGGCAAGCTCTCAGGACGCATTATGAAGGCATACATAACCTGTTAAAATGTTAGAAATTGGACAGCAAAGAAAATTATTAGAGAAGAAAGAAATAAATAGAACTTGAACAAATAGAGGGCCACAGTAGAACATATTGTTGGTGAGTTATAACTAACACCTCCTCAAAAGTTAGAAGAACCGAAATAATATGTAAAGCCACCTCTTATAAGAACTATAACGTCATACGCATGCGATCTTAATTTATGATCAATCAGTCTGTAAATTACCTGTGCACATGCTATTGCAAAGAGAAGAGTATCTCCATGACTCCAATGACTTCCCCAAAGGTGAAATTTGTTTTTGGACTTAGCAGAATTATATGCACACTGATTTAATAACAAATCAATTAGATGGGAAAATAAAGAATATAACTCTTCCTTGCTCGTCATGATAAACAAATTTTGAATATCAACAGGAGAAAATTCACCTACCTGAGCAAGCCTAGCCAAAAGATATAAAGAAAGTGTGCGTCTCCGGCTGGAATCATCTAATGCCAAAATAGACAAACCTGCTACTGAACCTGCTAAAATTCTGCTCCATCATCCCCTTTAACAAAGTCATATATATGGAATTGGATACATCATGCATCAATAAGCAAAATAACTTATAGATTTCATAAGAATTGTAGCATATTATGATCTTAAAAATAAAGTTAAAAAGTATTACTTCATAACTTACGCATTTATTGGCGTTTCTTTCTTTCTCCACTTCCTCAACAAGCATCTAAGAGCATGATAGGAACCAGTGAATCCCCCAAAGAGCAAACCAATTCGACATGCTTCCTCTCTTACTATTAGGTCTTTCTCGGATACCAGTTGCTGCAATCAAATCCATAGTTCAGCACAAGTTAACGTAGATTTACTGCATTTGCATATCTGAGTGCAGAATGCATTCACATAAATACAGAGAAAAAGGTTTCCCTCAGGCATGTAACAGCAGAAAAGGTTCAATCGGTACCCATGTGAAGCAAGGCATGCATCAAAACAAACCAATAATAATTCAAAAGAATAAAGAAGTATGTTAAAATGCTCATAATAAACCATATACCATCTTAAAAATCTATAATAAAATAAATTAATAAAGTTAAAAGTGTAACTTGCAAACAAACATATAATATATCAATAAAGTAGTAAACAATAAGTTAAAAAAATTATCTACAACTAGAAGTAAAAAAAATCTAGAAATCTCCTATATCATCACTACCGATAGGCTTCCGTCCCAAGGATGAACGGGGAAGTTATTCCCCTTCACCACACAGAGCCTGGAAGCCTACTAACTAAGGAAGTTCCATATTCTATTTAAGTTGGCAGCAATCCAAGCGGTGAGTGGAATTTAGGATCTTTAAGGAAATATCAACATTTTATTTCCATCATTATCAGTTTCGCCTCATCTGTTATCATCATTCTCCATTTGCCATGTTGCCTTCTTCTTCTCCTTTTCCACAGAAGGAAGAAGAAAGAAAACAATAGTACTGCACACGTTCTAAGTTATAAAAAATACTCCAAAAGGCTGAGGTTGGCAATAAAATGTCCGGAAAATGCTAGGGAAATAAATACTTAAGTCACCCTAAAATTTAGTCTTGAGACATAAGCCTAGATAACTTGAGGCACAGCTCTCAATAAATGGTGACATAAGCCTTACAAATGATGTGGGACTTCGGGTGTAAGCTACATACAACCTTTAAAACAATGATTATAGGATATCCATAGAGTACAGAATCATTTGTGAATTAAAAATGGAAAATATCCTTTATTTTACATTAGAAAAACTTATCGTAGAAATGGAATAGGTTAATAATAAAAAAATAGTATCAATAATGTCTGTAACTAAAAGAAAAAAATTTATTCACAATTTCATATCATAATGATCAACGAGAAACCATTTAAAGTTCATATTTACAAAAAAAATTTAAAGAAATTATATAGTTCACATTATTCAAAGCGCTAAATATTTTTTTCATTTTTCAAAAAATTCTTTAATAAGTGACCTACAAGTTAAACAGGTAATCAAGGAATACAGTGCCTTAGCCATGGCAATCTCCGATTTGGGTATGATAACTACATACCCAATTCCCTCTAGGTAGGTAGTTTGCTACTATATCCTCCCAGCACACTCAGACAAATTCATCAAAAACCTTCCACACTCTTTCTTTATCATCACACACTTGACACCTAAAATTTTCAAAAAATAAAATAAAATTCTTCCTAATAATTTACCTTAATATTTCCCACTAAACTCACATCCAAACAAATCACTTCAACAGTTTAGGAAAACATTACAATATCCATATTCTGTTTTCTTACATTTGATTAACAACAAATAAGTGCATTTCCCATATCATCTAATCAATGTAAACAGCTGCATTTCATAACTAAAATTCCAATTGCTATTTTAGTTGGTCCATAGTTGTTCACTAACTACATCGTCCTAACTCAAAAATCAAATATTTTATCTAAAACAAGATGAATTGAGTCAATCCTATACTCCAGCTAGCTCAATCAATCATCAACTATCATAGTAAAGCACTATGAATTCTACATTAAAGATTACTACACACAATTGAACCTTGAGATCAAGATCAAGTACTGAATATTATAATTGAAATTCAAAAGTATAACTTCCAGCATATATAGCAAGGGTTTCCACCTTTAGATCGAGGAGAGAAGAATAAGACTTGAGGCGGGCGAGCTTGAAGGCGCGGAGGAGGATTCCAATTCCCACGCGAATGCCATAAGAAAGGAGAAAACTCTGGCATAGGTTTCCAACGGCGTTCGCAACGCAGGACTCATCGGCGTGATCGCACGGATGTTGAAGCCCACCCTTGGCGCGCCTCTGCCGCACCTGCAGATCCTCTATGGCCTCTCGCAGCCGCTCCTCCGCCTCTCGCAGCCGCCGCTCAGGCGCATCGGCCGGTTGTTGCTGCGGTGGCGGCGAAGAATTACGCATTTTTGTGTAAAATATGGAGGTTTCAGCATCCGAGTCTCAAATTCCGAGGAGAGATTTCGTATTTTTTTTACCCTTTTTGGTACTGTGAAACAGAATGGTACTGCAATAAAAAAGGGTTATCTGATTTTGCTTCACCCTCGGTCACTGAACTTTCAGAAAGAGTTCAATTGGATCATTAAACTTTAATTTAAATTCAAATTTCACATTTCTTGAGCTACATGATACTCTAAAAATGATTGGTATAACAATATGTCAATATTTTTACATTAACAGATTATTATTTTAATACTTTTACTAGTGGTAAATTGATGTAGGAATATCGAATATGTAATTAGTTTACCCCAAAAGTGGTAGGTCATGAAAGAAGTCAATCCACCGTACATCAACGTTTGAAGTTAGTTTGCAAACTCTCATGTGTACCACCAATTTTTGACCTTTTTTTTCAAATAATTTTTATACATCTTATAAACATTTTAAGTTTTTTCATTTTAACTCCGAGTTGAATTAAGCCGTTTTGCCTAGTTTTGGCGTCCAACCTTTGACAGAAGCAGCATTGGCAGGTTTTCATCGATGCAAAAATTGTTGTGTTTTTCAAATAGGAGAATGACAGGATACCATGTGGCACTATGTCAAAAATGTGTCAAAATTGTTTGGCAATGTAGCAAAACTGCTCCGAGTTTATTCCCTCAAGATATACATCTAATTAGAGTTCGGAATTTAGAGCAGAAAAAAAATCTCGAGACTTCAATGCAGTTGCTTTGTAGGTTGGAAATATCATGCACAAGTGGGCAGCGATTCAACTGAAACTAACATACAAGAGCGGTTACAAAGAACTCCGCCTTTCTGCTTTCTCCGCGTGCAGCAAGTGATCGATGGATCTCGATAAACAGTTTTTCGAAAAATCTAAATGCAAAACATTGGAGGAAATAAAAAAAAAATCGAGCAATGATATGATGGAACACAAGTGAAATTATAGGTAATCTAGAAATTTTCTGCCCAAACTCGACAAATATACAGCGACATGATTGCAAAAATAGGCCTTTCTCCATTACATGTTCGGACGTAGAGTGTAATGTATCAGACCAGGTGATTGATTTCCTCCCATACCACGAAAGTTACTGAAGCACCTCGGTATGGTTTCTCACAGATTATTACTCGCCACGTCCAAAATCTGAAGTCCAGTAAGACGACATAATTCCCGTGAAATAGTTCCCCGAAACTTGTTCACACGAAGGTTGAGAATAACGAGTTTCGAAAGTTTCTTGCCTGTCCATCCCGGTATACTTCCACTAAACAGGTTATCCCCTAGGTCGCACACCTTCAAATCGACACACTTCTTCAGCGACACGGGTATTTTTCCAGACAAATAGGCGAAGTCTGCTTCAGATACTACTCCCTCCAGTGAATTGAATGAAATTGCGAGAACTTGTAAATTCATTAGCTTTCCAAGATTTGCAGGCAAGTGTTCCATTTAGTTGATTGTGTGAAAGATTCATATACTTGTTCAGTTATTCAATTTGATAGGGAACTGGAACTTCACCTTCAACTATCTTACTTGCAAAGCTCAAATATTGAAGATGGCTAAACCCGTTAAACCTGTCGGTATGGCAGAATCAAAATAATTGTTAGATAAGTTGAGATATCTAAGATTAGTCAAGTTCTGAAAACCATCAGGAATCTGCTTGTAAAAACCACGAGAACTTGAATTCAAGTAAAATAAATCATGAAATCTAAACATCCAATCAGGAACGACCCGAGTTAAAACTGTTGTGGGAAAGATCAAGTACTTCAAGCGACGTAAAAATAACAATACCTAGAGCAGGGATATGCTTTAGATCACATCTGGATATGTGCAATTCGACCAACAAGGGTATCTTGTTTAACTCGAGCAACCAATTAGTTGCATTGTCAAAGATCAATACCAGCCAAATCCAGGAGCTTTAAGGAAGATACATGAGAGCCATAGAATCAATTTTAAGCTTAGCGTTTTTAAAAAGTCCATTAGAATCTCCAAGATTAAGGTAGTGCAAATGTGACAGATTTCCAAGTTGTTGAGGAATTACTCCCTGGAATCCAGCCTGGGAAAGATCTAGATACTGCAAATTTTCAAAGAAACAGAGGAACTTGGAATTCGAATCCCTTCAAAATATCGGTACAGCTCAGATATAATCGAGACAGTTACTTCAAAATCAAGCAAAGAAGGATTCAACTTCCCTCCCAACTTATATCTCGAGTGAGCTTCAAGTTGTGAGGATTATGAAGGCGAATCTCATGAACTTGAGATGTTATACTGTCACAAACGATCTCAGCCCATTTACAGCTATCCTCACCAGCCCAAGAAGAGAGCCGTTTTTCCAGGATCTTGTAAATCATTCTTGAACAGCGGAAGGGCCTTCCTCACGGTAGAGAATGCTTTGCAGAAGCAAGTATTAACCAGAGGCAAAAGAGAATCCCCATAGATTTGGTAAATAGAACCATGATCACTCAAGAACAGAATCAGGTGTAAATAATTATAGATGTGTTTACAACTCTTGTTGCCTATTTGTATCCCTTAGCCTTCATTTATACTTGATGTCTTGACAGCATGAGTTTTTTTTTTTTAAGTCAAATTAGTAAAATAAATTAATCTGTTTATTTCTACACGCAATGTCTAATGTGGAAGAACTCTATGTTGATAC
Organism: Fraxinus anomala; assembly: GCA_903798345.1. Lineage (NCBI taxonomy): Eukaryota > Viridiplantae > Streptophyta > Magnoliopsida > Lamiales > Oleaceae > Fraxinus > Fraxinus anomala. Next base: position 14,647 of record CAIGRN010039936.1, read on the forward strand.
TACATCATAGTGTCGTCTTTCACATCAGACATTGTATTAGAAAAACTGAAGAATTTTAATTAAATAACCAAACTGAAACCTAAAGCAAACTTAATAAAATAAAGCTAATAACTAACATTATAGATGTGTTTATTTCGTTATTTTTATTATCTCAAAGTAGTAGTATCAATTATTTGCTAGAGGAAGTTGATTTTTTTTTTCAATACTCAACACTATGAACCCTCCTAAGAGAGTGTCCTGCTGTCACTTTCTACAGGAAATATCTAAGAATATTTCCACCAAAAATACGAAAATGGGAATTTGAGACTGATATATAGGGGCTGCTACACATTTCATTTTCAACCATTATGCAAGCAACCCTCAAAAGGATTCCCATCCGAATACAGGAGCCTTATATTCAAACAATGAGCTAACACAAGAATAGTCGTATTCTGTACTGATTCAATTATCCAAACATAATGGGATGTATGACAATAATTGCAAAACAAATCCAGAACATCTAAACCATTGTCAAATAAGCAGAACATATAATTTATCACTGCTATAACTAAGAGAGGGCGATTTTATGTCCGAGGAATGATAGATAAGCTTAATGGAAGAGAGAGATGAAGTTTTCTTTGAGACTTTAGCTTGTATATTCAAATCTTCTGGTGCTTATAGAACACGACAACCAGTTAAGTAGAACAACCAGATTTGATCATGCAAAATAACATCTTCCAAATTCGAAGTAAAGAGAAAAACACAAAAGTTGATCTGATAGAAGAACTGCTGGATTTACTTTCTTTACCGAAAGTTCGAAGACATAATCACCTTAAAGAAGGTGGCACTATCACATGAGTAAAACCTTAATTGAAACAATAACATTGAACGATCTGTTGCTCTGTTTCCTCTTTCAAAATGACAACGTCAAATTGGGTATACTTCATCAACTAGTTTGAAATTATTCTAAAAATAGAAGAAAGTTTTTATTGAACCACGAGACATTTTGGAGAATAAGCATTTGTTAAGCGCCAAAGACGAGAATCCTAGGCTTCCCAACCCCTCAATAATGTGGCACGAGCAACACGATTCACACCCAGAGTGAAGGCTCCCATGCGAAGGTTGCAATCATGAGACTGACACATATTCTTGAGGTTATGGAAGGCTCTTGTCATGTATTTCTTAAGTTCCCGATTCACCTTCTCTTCATCCCACATAAAACCTTGAATATTCTGTGTACAAAATTCATAACTACATCTCAATGAGTTTCAAGAATGATATCTTTAAAAAAATTATTCATCAAATAATTGAATCAGCAATCACGCTGTCATGTCATGCTCGTCTATTCCCACATTGATTAACAAATTTATAAGAATTCGTAGGAGGAATTACGGAAAAATATAAACACTTGAAGTCATCTATTTGCAAAATATCTTGCTGTTACAATAATTGTGAAAATAAACTAATTTAATTTATCACCTATTCCGTGCCAAAAAGAATACTATGAAAAATTAAATCCGATATTTCAGATGATTGATATGCGAATATGTGGATGTTTTAAAATGATTAAAATATTTGTTAATTAAATTGCTCACTGTTTTTAGTAAAATTGAGAGGATAAATTATCAATTTCTCTTTACGATAAGATCAAGTGAGAAGAAATTACCTGAACCCACTCGAAATAGCTTACTGTCACTCCTCCTGCATTTGCATATATGTCAGGGAGTATTATAACTCCTTTCTTGGACAAAATCTGTAACAACACAACATTTTGTCATTTAAAATAAGTATATACCAGAAGAGAGAACTTAAACCATACTTGGGAGCAGCTTCGCACCTCGTCAGCTTCGGGGTCAGTCGGATGATTTGCTGCTTCTATGATATACTTGGCCCTGACGTTTCCAGCATTTTCTCTTTCAATCAAGAAAAGAAATGGGTAAAAGTTAGTTGGGACTAAAAAGGTTCAAGAATTCAAAACGAAACATGTGAAAGAATGAGAATCCAAACGTCCAACAAAATAAGCAAGCCAATATGTAGTCGTTGGACAGATTTCACTCATGAAAACACCTTGCTGCATTCCGTTGAAGATTTTGTGCATTAATTAGGAATAACATCAACCACATATTCTGTTAACCTGTTCAAAACTCCACCTAGAGCGCATGGTATGAGAACATCACATTCATGAACGAGAACTTCATCAGAATCCATTGCATCACCACCATCGAAATCAGTTAACCTTCCAGTTTTCTCCTTGTGCTGAAGCAAAGCTGGTATATCAAGTCCATTAGGATTCTTCACTGCTCCGGTTATGTCACTCACAGCTACAACCTTACCACCTTTCTCGTGTATGAGCATTGCTGCCCACGATCCAACATTTCCAAACCCCTGAATGATAATGCTTAGTTAACGTCGAATATTGCAAGTATATTGTGCATCTACATGGTTAAAAATGGATAAAATGGAGTTCAAATTTACTTGAATGAAATTATACCTGAATGGAAAATGTTAAATCTTTTATTGACTTGCCATGCTCGGCGAGTAATGCTTCTGTGGCATATACAACACCACGGCCAGTTGCGGCCTCCCTGCCTAGTGAACCGCCAAGATCCTGACATGCAAAGGTAAACGTTGAACTTCCACGGCTAAGATGGAATCTCATCTTAATTTACAAGATATATAAAAAATATAATATTTAGTATCATCGAAATATTTACAATTGGTTTTCCTGTCACAATAGCAGGCGAGTGACCATGAAATTTTGAGTACTCGTCCAAAATCCATGCCATAGTCTGCACATTACAAACACGTTAATCACTTCCGTTCTATGAAATATGTTTATGACCCCAACAGACGAAAATTATTGAATAAAAGAAAAAGGGATAATAGAAATTATTTACCTGAGCATTGGTTCCCATGTCGGGTGCTGGTACATCAGTATGAATTCCTATAAGATCGTGAATCTTCTGTGTAAAGACACGGGTAAGGCGTTCCAACTCACTCTTGCTTAAATCTTTTGGATTACATCCTATGCCACCCTTAGCTCCACCATATGGAATGTCGGCTACAGCAGTTTTCCAAGTCATCAGTTGGGCAAGAGCATTTACCTCATCAGGGTCAACCTTTCAGTTTTTAAGAGCACGTCAGCACAAAATATGAATAAAAACAATTTCAAATGTTAGCTCCGGATGTAAAATGAGACAAAAAGATTCCGCAATTACAAAATGTGAAAAGTTAGTAGAAAGGCCAAATAATATACGCAAAAATCTTTTCATGATAAACCTGGGAGATAATACAAGGTTCTTGCATCTAAACATCATGTCTTTCATTCGTTATCCATTCAAGTCATATCACTGCAACTCATTGAGATTTTTAGTGGAGTATACTTAATGCAGTAAATGAGTTCCATTTCCAGTACTTAAGAAGGATCATTTAAGCCTATAGTAATAACAAGATTTCATTTTCTTTTTTCAGAAAACCAGTCTGTGATCTGCCTAAAAAAAGTCTTCAAAAAGGCCATTACAATCAACTAAAGAAAAGAATGAAAAAAATTGTCTTATATTCATTCCCTATCCAATTACTGCTGAATTCAATCAAAAATTTCAAGAACCTTGAACACAAAACTCCAGAATCCACAAACAAAATCAAGCAAATAAAAGAAGAAGAAGAAGAAAAACAAGTATATACGCAAGTAAAATAACAAAAAATCACAACCTCTGGATGGTATCTGATTCCTCCTTTCATGGGACCACGAGCATTGTCATGTTGCACTCTAAATCCAACATAAGACACCAGTGTTCCATCATCTTTAGGAATTGTGCACTCCACCTGAATATCATCAAATACCCATAAACTACATCAAGAAAATTTCAAAGAAACTGTACATAATACCCATAAATATATCTTTTACCAGCCCAGTGAGCCCACATCAAGAAAACGAACAAAACACGCCTTAAAGATAAAAACAAAAATGCAAATTTACATAAATTGACCAAATTTTACACGTATTTTTTCTGTTTTACCTTAATCTCTCTAAATGGGATCAAAAGGCTCTTCTCAATCTTGGAGTCGAGCCCAAGAATGCGAGCCGCTTGACGGAAGTTGCGATTGGTGGCCGAAAGGGCATTCATCGCGAAGTTCTGTTTGTTAAATCAATTGCACAGTTCAATTAAAAAAGGAAAGAAATATCTGTGCACAAAGTCAATGTCGATTAGCAGAAGATCAAGAACTTGAATCGAGCTGCATATGTCAGTTTGCTATCTATTTATATTTGTTGGGTTAGGGTGGGAGAGGGGTTTGGGGTTGGGGTTGGGGTGGTATGTGGCGACTGGTATTGAGGTGAGGTTGATGAATCACAGTTGACAAAGCAGGAGAAGATGGGCGCGTACGTGTAGAAAGGTCAAATTTTCTTGCAGGAAAAATTAAATTAATTAAAGAATAGGTTGTGCTACGTGTACATTATGATACACATAGCCCCCAATAGAGAGCAAACACGTGTCCATTATGGACACGGCATAGCATTTTCCAAATTGCTTTTCTTTTTGGAAGTTAATTAAAGATTATTATTTTTTTTTTTTTTGAAAGTTTAAAATTAGTATGAGATTATTTTTTGTGAAATATCAACTAACTTAATTTAGGAATCAGATTATAAATTACCTAAAAAAATCAACTTTATTGGTTATTTAACCTTGACCATGTAATTTTCATAGAAAGTGTTATAATTTTCATTTTTTGATCAAAAGAAAAATATATATGAAATTTTCAATCGTTCTTCCAGATTTGACTATTAGTTGTTATTTATAGGTCTTTTCACAAATATTTGCAATACAAAAGTAGTTTTTAAATAAATGGATCCCAACGAATTAAAAAATAGAAAAAATTAGTTGCTAACTTTGATTTAGATTAAAATTTAAATTTTAATTAGGCTGAAGGTTTTTAAATTAAGTTCACTAATCTATCAAGTTTCCTGAATTAATTAAATGCCTAAAAAAAGACCAAGTATCCTTAAAAATAGGGAAGATTGCATTTGGAGTCCTAATCTTTTCAAAAAGAAAGCTTTCATTTTTTTGGCAACACGATCCCTTACCTTGACCTAATTTCGACAATTTTTAATAAGGAACAACTTTAAAATAATTAAAAAGAACAAAATAAAAATAAAAATAAAAAAGGGGAAATTTTTCAATCAAGAATTCTTTTTTTTTTTTCTTGCTTGAAAATGGAGATATTTTTTCAAATAATTGAGAGCTGAGGTTGTGAAAATCGATCTGGATTGAACTAAATAAAAATGGCTATCTAAAAACTTTAAAAAGTCACATGCGATACATTTTAATGTTACTTGTATTGACACCTAGAGTTGGATAATAGCATTAATATATGGTTAAGAACATCATCAAAATAGCGAAATCTTAGTTTATAGTCAAACACATTTTATAAGTGACATTGTGCCCCTTCTTTTGATGTCCAAATTTGCATTGGACAATGAATGAAGTGGTCTACTTGCCCACTTTCATCTGTTTCAGTGACAATCACAATTTATTATTAGTATCATTATTCGTTTAAAAAATATTTGCAATTCAGTAAATAATACTACAAATGAATGGATCGTATCAATTTGTAAAATAAAATGATTTGTACATAATAATATGTTTCGTCACCACTTTGTGATATTTATATAAGTATATGTGTTTATCTATATACCTAGTGTTGAGATATTGATGTTTTCGTACTTAATTCATTGGGCACATGAACGCTTATGCATCGTTGCACTTTGCTCTAGCACCTATGATAACTCTCTCCATTTCATTTCGAGATAGACTTAAAAAATCATCTTCGACCTCTAATGTCTTTTGGGCAGATTTTAAAACGAAATATACCCAATTGAAGTAGGGATTGCAAAATGTTGCTCTCCCTTTTTTTATATATAATTTCATTTTGTTTTGAATGTAATTTGTATTCAAAAAATAAAAACTTGATAGAAATAAGTAAATGGGAAAATAAGACCGTAAATGTATAAATAGGACAAAAAATGAGAATATTTTAATATTGTCTTGCAATTATAGTTATTAGATTCGACTTGATCGAGGTACTGGGTCATAGGCTACTGATCGAATTGGTGGGTCGATAATCATACCGATGGGTCCTTGATTTAAAATTATACACAAAATATTGAAGTATAAAATTTTATCTTTTAAGAAGTCAAAATAAAAATTTATAAGTTATTCATTGATTATTTTTTATATCTTTAAATTACTAATTTTGTGAACTCATCTGTTAGTGATAATTGTTATATTTTGATTTTGTTATTTTGTATATTATATTAAAAATTTATATTATTTTCATTTTTGTCATGTACAAATCATTTATTAGTTATTGACCAAAATAAAGTAAAATGTTTGACTATAATATTTTTTAGAAAACAGTAAATGATCATGACTAGATATAGCTTATTACACAAAAATGAATGAAAAGTGTTGTTTGTTCCAATTGTAAGGTAATTGTTCTTGTTCTTATTAGCCGAAGGTCTAAGATTAGATTTTGTGTCCTTAAAATTTCAAAGTTGAAATTTTGAAACCCAATCAATCAAGCCGATGAGTTTATCAAAAAAAAAATTGGTTGACTCGAACTTTGACCAAGTAAGTTGCACTCGAGTTACATAATCCTACTTGACCCGATCAAGGGTCTAGGTCATCGATTTTCGATCTAACCAACCGGGCTATATCAAATGTAATAATTATGCATGTAGCACTCAATAAAATTTGTGGGAGATGGGGTAGGGCCATCCCACCATGCCCCACCATTGTTATCATTAAATTAAATATCTCTCTCTCTCTCTCTCTCTCTCTCTCTCTCACACACACACACACACACACACACACACACATGCCCACCTACTTTTTATGCCTACTTACATTTTAAAGGTATGTGTGATATTTGTTTATATTAAAAATAAAACATTTCAAGTTCAATTTTACTACACCTACATTCTAGTTGATATTTTGGACGACATTTCATAACATGGTAATCAATTTTGTCATTGATTTCTCCTGTACTTATTTAAATAAATTATCTCGATTTTTACATCTAATGAAATGTCATACAAAATGTACACATTGAATGCACAAGTAAATTAATCATTTCAAATTTGGATTATTCTATGTGTACCTTATGGTACATATAGAGGTGTCCATAAGGAACACATGTTCCACCCGACTATAAGGTACACACTGCACAACCCTTCAAATTTTACCATAAAATAGTTCCCCATCGTATGACAATGGCGGCCGATGAATGTCATATCCGATACGATCATAAGAAGAAATCAATTGTGCACTTTGGCCACCTAGATACTTGGATAACGCTTCCACCTCAATGGTCTGTTTAAAAGAACAATTAATTATTAGTTAATCCAAATTGTTAGCTTATAATTTAATAGCCAACTAAACAAATTCTATCCCTTCAAATCTTTGCCAAATTAAGTTGAGGATCACCATTCTGTGAAGATAAAGGTATTTTAATTATCTATTTATTAAGCCAAATCCGTGACTCTATTGAGCCAAAATCCTGTCAACAATTATTAATGTTAAAATTTAAGTAAATAAATATGTTGACCATCAATTAGTTTAACCTTTTAAAAGATTTTCTATTCAACCTTCGACGTTAAAATATATATATATATATATATATATATATATTTTTTTTTTACATTTTATTAAAGTTAATTTGTCTCGTTTGTGATACTGAATTGTTTTCACAACTAATTCAATAAATTTTTGGAGGGAGGATCAAGATTTTGCAAATAAAATTAGATTGGACTGATGGTTCAATTGGAGAAATTAGAAATCATCAAAAATGATATGATTTTGTTCTAAAAGCAACATCAATAGATATCAAATCGGAAAGTGTAATATTATTTATAGTCAGTAACTGAAATAATTATCTTATTTAATAGCTTGTTGTTTGAATAATTAATTTTTTGTAATTCTGTTGTTTCGAATAACAAGTCATGCCTCAAATAACAAGTTATCATATATAATATTACTGTAGTCGTTGACTATAAATAATATTATTTAATTGAAAATCAAATGAACCTTGATTGAATTTTTCAAACGCCTCATTTAGGGAAGAATAATGTTTTCTAGTGCCGTAGTGTTAGAGTGCCTATCTAGGTGGTTAATATGTTCAATTATATGAATAATGTGATATTATGCCCCTGTTTGAGCCACATAATTTTTTCATTCACATTTTTCTACTCATTTTTAATTATACATTTTTCAATAAAATAATATTTTTCATCACATCAATAATTTTTTTTTTCAACCGCATATTTTTCATCACATCACTTTAAAAAAAATACATTCTCTCATTTTAATATACACTAAACATACTATAATTAAGTGAACATATAATTTAATATCACGTAGTTATCATATAAATGGGCATGCATAACTCGAAAAGAAAAATGGGAAAAAAATTGTCAAAAGGACCAATAAAAGTTCAACACTTTTTCTCTTGGTGAGCGGACGAGTGACAGTGGCTTTGGGGACGCGGCGACGCGTTGTCGCACGAGATAGATGTCACAAAGGCTTGTTCAATTTGCCAACTGTCAAGAATTATCCACAGAAATAATAATAAAAAAACAACATTTCCAAATAAAAATGTAAGAAAATTTGACTAGAACAGGCTGAGGCGGCGATTCGCGGCGTCCTAGAGCTGTTCTTATCTTTTACAACCAAATTTACACAGAAAAAGATTAAAAACAAGACAGTGGGGACATGGGGTGCGTGAAGTGGCACGAAAAAATGAATCACCAAGAAAAAGAGAGCTTCGTGGATAGACTATTCATTTAGAGTTTAATAATATATTTTTTACTTTGTTTGGCTACTATTATTTTGAAAATACATTTTTCTCACGTTTATTTTTTATCACATTTTTCAATAAAATAATATTAAACACAAACTCAAAAAATTTCTATATTTTTAAATCATTCATTTTTCATCAAAATACTATTCCAAAATACATTTTGTAGAAACAACGGGGCTCAAACCGACTCTTTTTATGTATTTTTAGATATTAAACAATATATCAATAATTCTAACATCATAAATCGATGATCATTTAGATTTTAATTAATATCCTTACTTTGAATTAAATAAACTCAAGACGGCTCGGGTAGAATAAAAGTCAGACATGGACTATTTACTGGCTGGCTACCATTAGAAATTAATTCTCTCTTTCAGTCTCCTTTCTCCTACCCTTCTTAAATTATCTCGTGCAAATTTACTAATAAAAACACTTAAAATATTAAATATTCCATGGAATTCCATTTTCACGGCTGCAAAAAGAATTTAAAATTCACTTATTTACTTACAAGTGATAAATTTTTTCACATTTTTATTCTAAGTGCCATTTAAGGGGCAATTGTTGTCTAGTAAGTATCAAGGTACAAAGTGAAGACTGATTAAAATGTGTTCAAATGGTTATATCTTATCCAAAAAAGTGTTCAAATGGTTATTCATCATCGGTTTTGGCAAAGGAAGATGGGAGAAACTCAGAAATCAGCCAAGAAAATGCTTCGAGGGTGGCCATGGAATTTTTTTGCAAGACTTTGATATAATTTCACAAATGTGGAAAATGAGAGGCACAAATGGAAGCAAGCATCCGCATGCTCTCGTTCCAAAGGGTGTTTTGCAGAGTACTAAGCAACTGAGTGTGCCCAACAAGGAGAAGCACAAAATGTATTTATTTTTCTTGAATTCCTTGCAACCCCGCTAGTAGAAACTGCCCCCTTTTGAGCCCCATTAAATTAAATTTCATTACATTAATTTTTTTCTCTCTCAATTTCAACCACACATTCATCAAATAAAATAAAATAACACACAAATAGTGGTGTCAAACGAGCCGAGCGGCTCGTCGGCTCGACCGCTCATCTCGTAAAAAATCGACCACGAGTCGCTCGGGCTCGTCAAAAGACGAGCCGGAGCACGAGCCGAGCAGGCCGGCTCAAGCTCGACTCGTTTTTGACTAGCGGCTCGTTCTTTTTTTTAAGGTAAAAAAAGAGGCAAGCTCACGAGCCGAGCTCGGCTCTCGAACCACGAGTAATGAGCCAAGCTCATGCCATCTCTGCACACAAATCTAAAACCTTTTCACAACACATTCTCCAATCAATATCTATTCTAAAATTTTTTACCTCTCCTTAAAATGGGGGTCAAACAGGGGCTTAAAATGGGACTTTAACCCGAGTGCAGTCGTAGAATCCGTTTGATTGCAATAGTAAAAAATTGGTGGAAAGAAAATGAATTACAGAGAAAATAATTTCATAGAACTTGTTTTCTAGAAAATTATTAATTAAGTGTGTTTAATTGATGTAATTTTCCACCCAAAAAATTTTAAAATTTTAAATTTTTTTTGTGTTCGTTTGACTTTGTTTTATATAAAAATTGTCCACTAAAGTGATAATTTTTTCTAAAATTGGTTATAAAATTTGTTTCCATTGCCAAAAAGTAAAAAAAAACAAAAAAAAGAAACAATATATATATATATTCAAGAATATCATTTTTTCATCAAAATTTAGTGTTCGTTCAGCTCTGTGTTACATGAAAATTGTCAAATAAAATGAATTTTTTTTTTACCATTGGTTATAAAATTTGTTCAAAAAAAACAACTGGAAAATGAAAACCCACCTAAAAGGTGGGAAAGCAATTTCAACAAAATCAAAGAAAATGTGCTCGTGTGAGAGAAAGTGAGAAAAAAATTTCCATGGAAAATTTCTACTATCAAACAAGGAAAAAGCTAGAAAATGGAAAAAGAATTCCTAGTTCTAAGGAAAATTGAGGATATCAAACAGGCCCTTAGTGAACTCCAACAGCCATGCCCAGAACTACCAAGTCCACCATTGATGCGGCAAACCAAAATATTACTAGCACGATTCAATCTACACTATGGACTCGAGTAAGGTAGTCCTGCCAGGGATTAAATTACACAAACAACAAAACTTAAAAAGTTAATGTGTCTTCAATAATAGCAAAAACCCATCATATCCAACTAAAGTTTTCAAACTAGTTTAAACATCAAATTTAAGGGGGCTATTGCCCTTTTAACGGTACAGCTTACAGGGATAAATATCCCCCAGAAAACAAATAAGGAGGCGCAAATATAAGACCATTTTAGCATGCCAAAGACCAAGAATAGAATCATCAATATGGCCTGAAACGCATAGGACGCCTGAACCTAGGAACCCTCCTGCACAAACAAGAGTTGAAATCAGTATTTTCGGGAAAATAAACCACGAACTTGGAAGATGCTATTCTAATAAAGTAGTTTCTTTGATCCAAGAAACGCCAAAGTGATAATAAATTCCATGGGCACTGATATGAAAATGAAATTTCATGGCAAGTAAATAACTCAATGATCTCCAGCAATGGACAAAAATAAAGCTAATAGGCGTGCTGGCTAAGCAAATCCAAATTACATATGTACAGGTATTTGTATCGACGATAGCTAAAACTGATATCAAGCAACGTCGAAAATGGCTAGAAATACCAATGAAAATGATATGTTAGAAAGGAAAATTTCTTACTGCTTTCAATTAGATAAAAAGGCCACGTCATATAGAGTGCAGCACCATGCACCCAAAATATTGGGGGAAAACAGCCAAGAAGAAAAGTCGTAGTTTTGAAAACATAGCAAAACCCAGCACGATATCATAATATTCTAAGATAAACAAACAGAAGTAGGAGGTAAACAAACTCTGGTTATATGACTGATAACCCAAGCCCCAAAATGTAAAGAGTGCATTTCTCATCATTTCATCATTATGAGACATAAAGCAATTCCAGGGCTTACCCATAACCATATGGAGCATAGACAGGTGGACCGCCCATGAACGGCCTTCTCGTCCCAAAATATGGGTTGGGACGTCTTCCTCGATATTGCCTCATTCCAGGAACATTAGTCCGCTTAGCAGACACCTGTAAATACCAAAATGTACCAACATGTCAGGAGTTGCAAACATCCACCCACCTCTAAGTTCAGACAAAAATAAATTCGAGAACCTTCAGTTGACGGCCATGCAACTCTGATTCATTAAGAAGTACAGCATTTTGAACAGCCTCAATTTCCACAAACTCTACATAAGCAAAACCTTTGGGTTGACCATACTTATCTGTCAAAATAGTTACCCTGTTTACTGTTCCACAGGACTGAAAATGCTGCTGCACCTCCTCAGGTGTGCATGCATAGTCCACCTGAATTTGGAAAAGAACATAACCAATGACATTAATTACATATGCAGGTCAGCCAAATCAACAAGTGCACGTGTGCAAGACACACACGGAGGGAGGAGAGAGAGAGAGAGAGAGTATGCTTCTTGGTACCACATAAAAGACACAATAAATGGCATAGTGAGAACCTATATATTGATTCAAAAACAAGATTACACTGCTTGAATGATCCTTACTTTTCCTTATCAAACATAATTTTTTTAAGTGGGGTATGGTAGACAATTGCAATGTGGATAAATGTATTTTCTTTTTTGACACATTCCTACAGAAAGTTATGGTTTCCAAAAGACAAAGAAAGGATTAGCGACCTTACTTTGAAACTTTACATTTAGCAGACACGGGAGATAATATAGTATGGAATATTTCCTACATTTAATAAATTTCACTTCAATTAACAAAACTATAAAGATGACAATAATCACAATAGATTAGAAAACAGCAAGAGCCATGTATTTCCTTTCTAAGTGTTAATAAAGTATATCGTGTACAAGGAAAATATCTTTGACTTTTTCCTTGCTAAAATCAAAAAGTGAATCAAGAATCCATAGTTCCTGGGTCTTCTAACTCAGCTCCTTTTGTCTCTCAGCACGATCTCAACTTGATAAGAATGCAGAAGCAAATGACAGTATGAGAAGTAGGATTATTCATGTCATCGGTAGAGATCTCTTTGTTGTTTTCATAAGCAATATTATCTCTTTATTATGAATGCAAAGTAGATTGGTTGTGATGGAATTGGCTGGGCACATTGAGGTGGTCCATAGAAAGCAAAGATATTAGAAGGGGAATAAGAACTAAAAAAAAGCGTGAGTGAAAGTGAATTTCACAAATTTACCCAGTCAATATCATGAAAACACCAAACAAAACACACAGAAATTCAAATTGATGTACATTATAAGATCATATATCTAGCTATTAGATCTCTTATCTTCTCAAACTAATGCTGGCTCCACGCCATTCTACATTTCGTATTCTTGTTACACATATATCTGTGATAGTGAATCAAAGTAACTACTATGTTTGGAAATCACATTAACGAGAAAATACAATTGAGAAAAAATAGGTTTCCATGAGACAGCCCCATAATAAGTAAAACAAAGAGGAACTCAATATTTATGATGCATTCTCTGACATAAATTTGGTACTGGATACATAGTTGTCCTTCACCACAAGACAAGATGCAAGTACACAAATGCCTAAACTCTAAGGAAGACAGTTACAGACTCCAGCAGCACAAATGAGTCATATCCCACTCAATCAGCCATGTTGCAGATTTGACACATTAAGACCCACTTGGGACAGTTATTACTAGGCGAGAAACTGTAGTACATGTATGGCTTCAAAAGCTACCAGATGACTTACGGTAGAGCAGTCAAGCAGTAAATCCACAGAATTAAAAATATAATACATCAAAATTTTCTGTGACCTGTTGTACATTGAACTGCATTTTTGTCTAGGAAATGCAGTTCCTACCATCCTTTCTTGCAGCAAAGATATTTGTTATCAGAGGGAAAGCCCGATCATTAATATTAGCAAACTATTTTCCAAGTTCGAATACAGATGTTGCGCCTAGGTCTACTTTCCAAAGGCCTGAACATTAAATAATGTTTTACTCTAGTAAAATTAAAGATTATTCTTGCATAATGAAATCAAACCACTGTAAGAGCAAAATGTCCAAATATGCATCCAATGACCGGGAACAACATAAGTAGTAGATATAGAAAAAGAACTCACATTACCAACATATATTGAACGAGAATCCGCCTCCTCCTTTTCAGCCTGAGCAGCAGAGGAGCCAGCTGAATCTTCTAACATGCCCCCAAAAGAGAAACATTAAATTGTGAGTCACTAGTTTTATGGCATTCAAAATAAGTTGTAATTGAAGCGTCCTATGTAACAAAATTAGAGAGTTGAAAGAATTATTTACTAATCGACTGCAAAATAGGCAATTTAACATCCACAAGCAACTATACATTACCTCCAAAAAGGGTAAAAAGGCTTGTAAATCTCAATAGATTTCTTTCAGGCCCAGAATCATTTTAAAATTCTAATCGACTGCAAAATAGGTAATTTAACATCCACAAGCGACCTCCAAAAATGGTAAAAAAAGCTTCTAAAGCTCAATAGATTTCTTTCATGCCCAGAATCCTTCTAAAATTCTAAAATTTAAGATCTAGGGTTTTCCCTTTTCTTTTTTCATTCCTATTGTTCTGATACGGGGGTTGGTTTCATCCGACAATTGATTTCTTCATGAAATTGATAACGAAAAATTTTGCAAAAAAATTAAAAGGGAACAGAAAAATAAGAATACTTTTGAATCTTGAGTTGCACCACGAAAATGGACGACGTTGAGCCTTCATGATTTCTTCTCACATGGCAATGGCCATCCACTCAGTCGGGTAATTTATAAATGAAATGTTTTAAAGATAAGAAATGCGAGAGCGAAATCTGAGTAGGATTGTAATCAGATTTTTAGTAGCGTTAATTTCAATTGAATCCAACTTAGAGATTTCTTTATTCAATATTTTTGACATGATTTTGGGATTCGTTACAATTCGAATGGGTCCATCTAATGGACTTTTAGCCAGCTAGAGTGAAATTTGAGTTGGATTCAATTGAAATTATCATGACAAAAAATATGATTCAACTAATCCAACTCAGATTTCACTCTCACATTCTCATATCTACAATATCTTCCAACATTATAAGCATTTTATATATAAATTGCCTGATCAAATAGAATGACACTTATCTTATAAAGCTAAAAATTATGAACTTGAGAAGGCAACAAGTCAAGAACAAGCAATATTGTTATGATGTGGGGGTTGATTTCATCTTATGATTGATTTCTTTTTTAAATTGGATGCGGTGAATTACAATTTTGAATCTTCATGACTTGTTGCCTTCTTACATTTACAACTTTTAACTTTATAAATTAAATATCATCCTACTCTATTAGGCAATTTATAAATCTTTATAAATAAAATGCTTACAATAATAAAACATATAGTAGATAAGAAAAGCGAAAGTGAAATCTTAGTTTGATTGTTCGAATTAAATTTCTTATCACAATAATTTCACTCAAATTCAACTCAGATTTCACTTTAACGGGCTAAAAGACCACAAGATGAACGCACTCGAATTGTAATTGTCATGACAAAAGATAAAAAACAAAAAATTATGATTTTGCCATCGTTTGGCCCCCATTATTTCCAAAATATATTTTTCTCTTATTTTCAACAACACGTTTTTCAATAAAAACACGCAAACCCAAAACCTTCACTTAAATTTTAACCACATATTATCCATCAAAATACAATTCCAAAATGCATTTTGAGCAAAAAAAAGGTACTTAAACATGCTCCTTATCTGTGCTTCCCTTACACCATTTATCACCTATCTACTTAATGTTTGTAATGTGAGTTCTACTACACTTTGTATTGCTTCTCAAACCTCATACTAGCAATATTTGGAAAATAATTCATGGAACAACTCGTCTCTACTCTATCAATGGTTACATTTAACATCTTGACCTATATAGTACATTTACAAGTAATTACTTAAAGCACATGTATGTATATATACTTTTGGGATCAATTAAAATTATAATTCTTATAAATTATCACATAATTCCACTTACCAATACTCCACTAGATGGACCTATTATAATTGTAATCAATGCTAAAAATATACCAAACAATTTATAAAAAATTATATCCCAACGGTTTTATCTTTTCTCCATCAAACCACTATGCCAACAACATATCTACTTCATACTTGCAATGTAAATTCTCCTACATTTTTATTCTCTTAACAAAGATAGCTTACTACGAACTTTGCCAAATAATTCACAAGACAACTCATCTCCTCACAATCAAACATTACAATTAGATATTTATCTATATGAGCACTTTTGATATCAGTTACAATTATAACGATTGATGAAGCAGGGTCGAGTTATCTCATGGATTATTTTTCAAATGTTCCTAGCACGGGGTGTTTGTTGAGAATTAATACAAAGGGCAACATGACTCACATTACAAGTGTGATAAGGGTGCAAGGGAGTGAAGTTAAACCACTAATGTTATACATTTTATTCAACTATTTGGCATGATTTTGAGATAGATAGGTCAACCTAGGGGACTATTAACAAGCAAGAGCTAGACAATCCAACTCAGATTTCATTCTCGCATTCTCATATCTACAATATCATTCAACTCGTAAGCATCTTATTTATATTTTCCTAAATGACAATTACCATTTTAAGTTAACCCTTTAATTTAATTTTTTAAGTGAGATTTATAGGCAACCACTTTTCCTATATATGTGTACACGAGGATAAGCTTGCACGTCCATGTAATGGTGTGAGAGATCAAAGATTAAACCATCAAAATTATACTGATTAAGTTATTTGGTATGCTTTGGGGATCAATTACAATTATACATTCCGTAAATTATTGTGATAATTCCACTTGCCAATATCCACTAAAGAGACCCGTTAGAATTGTAATCGATATCAAAAGCATATCAAACAACTTTGTGAAAAAAAGTATAACCTGATGCATAACTAGATTACCTATTATAGTTGTAACTCATCTCAAAACATACAAACAATTTAATGAAAAATGTATAACTCTAAAGTTCAATCTTCGCTCCCTCACACTATTATTCTAACATTTCTACTTCATGAGTGCAAACTAACTGCCTCTACGGAAGAGGTTGACTTTCTACCACTCGGGGGTCGTATAGATCGAAATCCGGAGCTTGAATCCTACTATACTTTTTAGTGCTTCTCAACAAACATCTCATACCATGAACACTTGGCAAATAATTCATAAGACATCTCCTCTCCACTCCATCAGGCATTACATTTAGTACATATATACATATACATTTACTACTTAAAAGCATTCAGAGAGATAAGTGAAAAGAGAAGAAAAAAAATGTGGGGAGAGATGGAACAATGAGAAAGAAAGGAAGAGAAAGAGACGGAGGCAAGGAGGGAGGGAGATGGAGAGATAAAACACGATCCTCCCAATGTGTGAGAGGTTGGAGCATAAGGGGAAGCAAGAACAAGAACAAGAACATAAAGTTTATGGAGGAAAAATAGCAACCAAGAGTATATAGAAGGCATTATTAACAGATCACTGGGGTGACGGAGTCACGGAGATATGGTCTCCAAAGTTGAGGTTTCTTTCCTTTTTCGCTCTATATGCATAATACTTATGGGCGCATACATTTCAAGAATGGTTGATAGCATATAGTTTTTACTTTTTATTTATACACCTATATTTACGCTTAATGTCAGGACTCAGGCGGATAACAAATGAGTTAAGAAAAATAAAATTGGAAGTAGATTGATTATTAAAACTTCATTAATTTCGTCACTCTAAATGTATATTTAAGAGACGATGATGTTAAGAAAGTAGTATTTTTAATTCAGTTTCTCAGTAAATAGATCATCATCAAGTGTCATTATTGGTTTATCGATTGGTTAGCTTCAAAATTAAGTTTAGGTGGGGCCATGGTTACACATTTATTACTTAGATAAATTTCCTTCCATAGATCTAGTTTCTATGAGACTACTCAAAGGTAGCTCCAATATAACCTAGAGGTCACGGAGTTGAATAGAAGAAGTCCCCTTGTTTCAAAAGGTCTCTGTACTTCTAACCTCCACAAACCCTGCAGTAGCAGGCTCCTCGTGCACTGAAATGAAAGAAGATCTAGTTCCCATGGAAGACAAATAACCTCCTAGTAACAACTACGCAAGGCCTACCTACAAACCATTAAGGTCCAACGTCCTTCTTTTCAGTGGCAGCTCAAGATTCTTTTCCTGATCACCCTTATATTATCTTACCGGGGTGTGCCCCCTCCCTGGCCCCCAGGGGTAGGAAAGAAGGGGGGGGGGGGGGGGGGGGGGNGCAATTCAGAAGCATGAAAGCCTTGAGGTCATTCAAACAAAATTTATCCCTATTCATCTAAAAGACTTAAACCACTGGAATCTGCACATATCACGAAATAAACCCATCGTAGGCAATTTGGTTAAAAAGCAAACCAAGCCAAAGTCCAGATTTTAAAAACATATCTATATACAAAATCAAATATAGGAACAAGTGCTTAGAGTGAGTAATAAAAAGACCTTCAGCCCCGCCCGTCTCTTTCTCCACCTTGGCCTGCATATCTCGCAGTGCCCCTGCTTCTTCTTCAATCTCCTGCAATCTCTTCTTCATGTCTTCCAACTCCTACAATTTAAACCCCAAATAAAATCAAACGCCAACACACCTATGCATACAAACATATACATAACAACACACATATATACACGCACATAAACATAAACCCAGAAACATACCTTGGCTTTGGAGTCAGCATCGGGTTCAGCCTTGGAGTCAGCATCGGGTTCAGCCCCAGCATCAGAATCAAAATCAGCCTCCATGTACTCTTCATCAGGTATTTCGCCGTCGTACGCTGTGTCATCTTGTTCGTGCTGTCCCTTTTCCTCCATCTCCCCGTTTCTCTATCTGTAAGTAATTTCTCTCTCTACAGCTGTGTATATATACGCAATTTGTGTATGTATATGTGATGTGATTCTCTATTAAATAGGGGCAAAAGCGTCGCTGCTGAAGCAATGGAAGGGGATTCGAACTGCAAAGGAGAGAAGGGAACAAAAGAATGTGCACTGTTTGGCTAAGCTTAAAATTTTTTTAAGTGAATGTTAGATTGAAGAATAGTTTTGAAAGCGAAAGTTGAAAATGAATAAATCATTCATATCTGTCTCAATAAGTAATTATTTTATTACTTATAAAAAAGTTAATTATTTTGTTTTAAAATAAAAGTTAGTATCTATGGAAATATCAATCAACGTTACCCATTTTTAACAAGACATGTGTACACGAGAATGATTGGCATCTAAATTTTTACTACATTCAATTGTGAGCAGCGGGGTGCATATGCCAAATATGGACTTCACAATTGATTGGTAAAATAGATAGAATTTTTATACTACGACTCTACGAGTGTTCTTTTAATTCATACATGTTAATTAAGAGAGACTAATTCAAATCCAAAGTCGTTTATCAAATGGCATGTATCGAATGAATTTATCAAATGTGTTATGGTTATACACATGCAAATATGCTGATGAAAAAGTATAAGTACTAACGTAACATCTGATTATATCCACTTTCTAGTGATGAAATCTGATTGTAGAACATGACATAAATTATAGAACCCAAAATTCAAGGACCCTAATTCGATGGAATCTCTCTCTCTCTCTCTCTCTCTCTCTCTCTCTCTGTGTGTGTGTGTATATTCGATCTACAAATCTATAAATTCAACGAGTATACTATTTTTTTTTTTTTTTAATTCTGTTCATTAGGGTTTGAGAAGAAGAAGAAGTGAAGACAAGCAAGCAATCTCATGGACGTAGATAGCCTTAGTTTTGGGAGTGAGGATAAGAACCTACACATGACTGACGATCAGTGATTTTTCCATGTATTTCAACAGATTAGTGGTTCTTCTCATTTTTTTCGTAATTGAAGGTCGGACTTTAACTTTCCCTTTTAAGTTCTTAAATTTAAGTTTTTATTATCGATAAGGTGATTTCCAGAAAATAAATAAATAAATAAATTCTCTCTCTTTTTAGTAATGTGCAACTCAATCCAATCCCATATTAACCATGTCTGGAATAAATTATATAAAAATTTATCTTTGTTCATAAAGTTGCAAATTATTTTGTAGAGTTGATATGATATACAACCTAGGATCTAACTATGTTTGGTAGAATATTTTGTAGATTATAAATTGTGAATCATGTGGAATATGTAAATAATAGACAGTTCGAGTAATAGTTGTAAATTTCACGAAATGTTTAAATTATACATATATTTTGATCAACGTAATTTTTTATTTAAATTTTATCAAACATACGCTTGACGGCTTGAGAAGGCCAAAACGACTTAAAAGATGCCAAATATGAGAAGGCGTATGTAATTATATTACAATTATCTGTTTCTGAATTTGGGTTCAAGAATAACAAGTCATGTTGTATATATCTTTCCGTAATTATGCCTGATAATGCTCTTTATTTGCCACAATAAAGTAAATACCATAAAAAATTTAACCTCAATTCATCGAAATCTAAGTAGATCAAAACTCGTATTCTTGAAACCTAGTGGATCAAAGTTGAACAAACCACACATGCCGTTTAAAGCAAAAATCACACACTTGTGGATTGGATTCTCAAGCTATTTTTCTTGGCTTATTGGATTCAATCCCTTATCCAGGGTCTATTTAAAGTCTATTCGACGTGACTTTTGAAAAGTCAAAATCAACTTTTGAGACTAAGATGTTTAAATAATTTTCTAGAAATCTTGTTTGATTAGTCAAATCAAACAAATGGGTTTGAGAAGAAGAAGAAGTGAAGACAAGCAAGCAATCTCATGGACGTAGATAGCCTTAGTTTTGAGAGCGAGGATAAGAACCTACACATGACTGGCGATCAGTGATTTTTCCATGTATTTCAACAGATTAGTGGTTCTTCTCATTTTTTTCGTAATTGAAGGTCGGACTTTAACTTTCCCTTTTAAGTTCTTAAATTTAAGTTTTTATTATCGATAAGGTGATTTCCAGGAAAAAAATAAATAAATAAATTCTCTCTCTTTTTAGTAATGTGCAACTCAATCCAATCCCATATTAACCATGTCTGGAATAAATTATATAAAAAATTATCTTTGTTCATAAAGTTGCAAATTATTTTGTAGAGTTGATATGATATACAAGCTAGGATCTAACTATGTTTGGTAGAATATTTTGTAGATTATAAATTGTGAGTCATGTGAAATATGTAGATAATAGACAGTTCAAGTAATAGTTGTAAATTTCACGAAATATTTAAATTACACATATATCTTGATCAACGTAATTTTTTATTTAAATTTTATCAAACATGTGCTTGAGAAGGCCAAAACGATTTAAAAGATGCCAAATATGAGAAGGTGTATGTAATTATATTACAATTATCTGTTTCTGAATTTAGGTTCAAGAAAAGTAAGTCATGTTGTATATAGCTTTCCGTAATTATGCCTGATAATGCTCTTTATTTGCCACAATAAAGTAAATACCATAAAAAAATTAACCTCAATTCATCGAAATCTAAGTAGATCAAACTCCTATTCTTGAAACCCAGTGGATCAAAGTTGATTGAACAAACCACACATGCCGTTTAAAGTAAAAATCACACACTTACGTGGATTGGATTCTCAAGCTATTTTTCTTGGCTTATTGGATTCAACCCCTTAATTAGGGTCTATTTAGAGTGTTTGACGTGGCTTTTGAAAAGTCAAAGTCGATTTTTGATACTAAGATGTTTAAATAATTTTCTAGAAATCTTGTTTGATTAGTCAAAACAAAAAATTGGGTCCTACTTAAAATTTATGCCAAAGTCAACCTTCAATTTATTTATTTTTTTCTAACAAAAACAAAAGTAGAACTCTTGTCAAACATGCCCTCTTAAGGTTCTTGGAAGCCTTTTGACAAGCTGATTTTATGTGGAAGAGCACTGGCGAACGTCTTAATTTAACTTGGCAAACAGGATAATGCCCCTTTTTTAAAACCTATCCCAACCACCCAAATGGCCACCCAAAGACTTGGGAAACTGGATTTCCATACATACGTTGGTATGAATTACACTGGCATGGGCCGTACTGCAACCAGCAAAAGAACAAATTTACCAGACTATGTACTTGTTCACTTTCACTTAAATCTCCTTCTCATCTTGCTAAATTATCTGTAGGTGGAAAGCAAGTCTATGCAAATGTGAAGGAAAAGTTAAAGGGTCTACCCATTTCACCCCATTCTGATGGGAATAAAAAGCAAAATTATGTGGCAGTGGAAGAGATGCAAGCTACACTAGAGAAAATGCAAGAAGACGCGAGTAACATAAAGCGTTCTGATGGGAAGAAGCAAAATTATGCAGCGGTGGAGGAAATGCAAGCAACACTGGAGAAAATGCAAAGACAAGAATAAGATAAAGCAGCAAAATGAGATGATTCACAGAACAAAACATTTGGAACATGTGAAACAATTCCCCGATGACCCTCTCAAGAGTTCAGTCCCTGAGGTAATTAGTGATCAGAAAAATGTTTTCATTCATTCTGGTCTGTAAATAAGGCAAATGTGTCAACTAGAAGAGTTAACCGAATATGTAGTTATCCGAATATGTTATATGGTAGTATGATGCTGTCTTTGAAGAGATGAAATCAAAGGTTTATCACATTCTGATGTGGTACTGTTGTCCATTTGGTATAACAGCTCCCACCCTGGAAAAAATAGGATGAAGACGACTTTCTTAATGTTACTAACCCATAAGCAGATGCAGATGGAAAGAATCCATAAATGACTGCCACATGGCCAACTTTAACAAGATTTTAACTTCTTTTTCTGCATTAATATAGAGTTGATCCCACCAAATCACCTAGCAGAGTTTTCATATAATGCCATAGATTGGTATAGAAACACCTAATAAACATAAATATTATAGGGAATTTCAGCATATCACCAGCACAGGGACACACGAGTCAGACACATACTCCTACACACACAGATTAAGACCACAGTATTCCACACATGAAAGATGTTGAAAATCAGTGGAAATCTTAAAAAACACAAAAGAGATGTTCAAGTACCCAACAACTGCCATTTACTCAGGCTGCTGCTTCCCTTTTCTCAGTTTAGGCACCATCAAATCATCCAAAAACCGAGAACCAACAAATTCTTTCATCATAAAGATTCTTATCACGTCTTCTGGTTTTTGATTGTCAATTGAAGCAACAAGATCAAGAGAGCCTGGTTGCATCTCTTCTCGGTCCATTAATTTTGTCGCACCAGTGAATTGTTTCCCTGGTGCACTGTCCCTACCTTCCAATAGCTTAGGTTTCTCGTGTAAGGTCTCACGTTTTACTTCTTCAATGGTCTTATTAACAATGTTGGAAACTGCAACTCCACCTGCACTCACAAGCAATAATTATGTTTGTAAACAAATAAACAGAGAATATAAGCCCCAAAAACATTAGATATTTAGAAATCTTCACGACGCGTATAGTCAACAATCACGATCAGACGATCAAGTTAGCAACACTCTTAATTTAGCAATGTTAATGATAAATTTTATATCGGCTGTATAAGGGATTGGATTAGTCTTGATAAGATAGGTTGACATTTTAAGATGGAATATGGTACAGTAGTCCATTAGGCTCAGACAAATAATTTGATCAGACTCAAAAATCTAGCATACGAATTTGAAAATTGATCTGTTTAAAAAAGTCACAGGGCTTGTTAAATATAGATCAGCATACAAGGAATTAGAATGTAAATATAAAATACTCAATCTTTCCATTTCATTTAAGAATTAAAAAAAAAAATTAGAAAGCGAAACTGTGGTATATGAGATGGAAGCAAACCGGGAACCAATTTATAACTCTCGTGGAGGGCGTAGAAGCCAGCATTTTTAGCGAATTTTGTAGCAAAGATACCGATCTTGGATTTGGCCTCATCGTCCGGAAGCCACTGTTTGAGCCTCTGGAGGCCGTTTACTCTGACAGTATTATCGATCATGGTGCATGCGTTCTTCACCGGAGCTAAATCTGGTGCATTTCGTTTCACTGCTTCTGTGCTTGAATTGATGAAATCCCAAATTCCCATTCTCTGTAAGCGCGCCAGTGTGAGGAAACTGATTGGAATTTTTAAGTAAAGTAAGCGAAGCAGGGAAGACTTGGAACAGTTTCATTAT
Source organism: Fraxinus anomala (assembly GCA_903798345.1). Classification (NCBI taxonomy): domain Eukaryota; kingdom Viridiplantae; phylum Streptophyta; class Magnoliopsida; order Lamiales; family Oleaceae; genus Fraxinus; species Fraxinus anomala. The sequence goes on from CAIGRN010039936.1 coordinate 38,686, forward strand.
GCGTACTGTCTTTCGCTCTGCTTGTGACAGCTGTACAGTAACCTTAATTTTTATGAGTTTTTTGACACACTTTTTTTTGGAAAGAATAAATTTTGAAACAATGAAAAAATGTGTGGTTAAAAAGTAAGGAGAATTTTTTGAATTACATATAATATTATTTTATTGATAAATTGTGTGATTGAAATAAAGATTGAGAAATAGAATAGGTGTCAAACATGGGGAATATGTTTCTACCGGAGGAATACAGTATTCTAAAAAGCAGCGATAAGCTTGAAAAATTAACAAAACGTCGCTTCGCGCTTTTAAATTTTTTTTTTTCACGTCTAAGCGGCCTCACACGAGCTATTTAACGCTTTTTACGTTTTTTTTCTTTTAATTATTAAATAATTATTAAATTAATTTACAATTTTAAAATAATATTAAAATTAAAAAAATGCTTTTTAATGCCTAGGCTAAAACTCGACGTCCACGTTTCGCCAAGCTTATACTTTTTAGAACACTAATAATTTGTCAAGATTTTTAAAAAGTCTTCTTCTAAGAATAAAAAATTATCTTTGAACTTGTTTGAATAATTTTCTAAAAGTAATTTCTCTCGTAAGAACTTTAGAGGAGACTGACTTAAGCTAACTTTTTCGAGACACTTTTCTACAATAAGCAAAAATCCTGCCAAATGGGTCAAAAGAAAATCAACCTAAGTTGGCCACAGAAAATGAGAAATAACTTCACCAGCTAATTTTACAAAGAATGACGTCTTTATTTCATCTCGTCTTCACATTCATATGAAATGTGCTAGTGTGGGTTATATATGTTGTTCGAATATTGGTAGATTGGACGGGAGAACGGATGAACCGTGACAAAAAAAGTGTAATGGTAAAGGGGAACGAAGTGCTGCTTAAGCACCACGCAACGCATCTGTGCTGCCATATGACTAGCATTGCTCATTAGCAGTGTACCTATGCATTGAGAAGTGAGATGGCACTTGAGTCTCCAATTGATGACATTTTTCAATTTGGTCAATAGAAAATCACATCAAATAGAAGCCCTTCGCATCATCAGACTGTTTCTCCCTACTCCCTGTTTGTTTTTCCCATCTCGATCCCTTGTTAAGAAAATTAAGGCTGGTGAAAACTGGTAAAGCGCAACAAGGTGACAAATAAAACTGTTTCATTGAAAGAATGTGCACTTGAAAAAAAAAATGAGTCTTGAAGAATCTCTACTGAACATGGGTATAGTAAGTTCTCAGATATCATGCTAATAAGCACATATAGCAGAAGTCAGGAAGCACTACAAACATAGGTAAGAAGTAATTTCAAATAACAACTACTAAAACTTGTTTCAGAAACAGACCAAAAGACATCATAAAAGTTAAAAGAAACCGACTACTTCTCATTATAACCTTAATCCAAACCTTGCCCGACAATCTCATACAAGCCACAATAAATACTTGTCCCAGAATATGATCACCCACAGAAAAGGTAAAATTTTAAAAAGAGTCCTCAGGTTACAACTAACAGAATGACCTTCATTGATGTTCCTCAAATGGGTTTGATCTTGAAGTGTAATGAGATGAGAGAGAACACGAAACATTTCAGATCCTGCAATTATAAAACAGGAAAATGAACATCCTACATGAAAAGCGGGAGAAACCAAATCTACCACAAAATGGCAGCAATTTTATGGTGGAAAAAGAGTCACGTGGCAATAATTCAGGAACACGAGGATTATGAGAACAATAACGCACGTACAGTTAAATGAGAAAAGTAAACAGATTGAAATCAAGGATATGTCCAAATATTTTGTACAGTATATAGTGGACATCAAAATTCAAACTGAAAAACTAGCACAACTTTTGCCCGTGTTTAAATCACATTCTATGCACGGGGTATAATTGTAGTAAAGACAATCTGGAAAACACATGGCCTCATCCTTTGCACCTCTCTTGATATTCTATGGCTTTAATTCTAATGAAGTAGTCAATCTCTCAGGATTTTCGTTGTTAAAAAGAAATATGAAAATAACTTCTTATTTAGTTCTTTTTTTAATTGCGTTTGTGACCCCCTCGACAGATTGTTTCTGCATGTATGTAACTGTGTGCTGGTATGTAGGGTAGGGAAAGAGGGGGGAGGACTGGTTGGGTGTGGATTTTTCACCGACTTACCGATCTAGTTAAGGCTAAAAAGCAGGTTAAAGTATAAAAAAAATAAAAATGATATAAATCCACAGCTAGCAGATTCCCCAAGTATAGAACAAAATCTCACATTAGCTTGTCATTCTCAATTGTAATGTAATAAATGACCGAGTCAACAACTTAATTCAAATAATGGATCAATGAATTGAAGAAATTTTGACATCAAAAGAAACTTGTCAGATGCCAAACAGAAGACCAATGGATACTCCCAGAAACACACAAAGCAAGTTATTCGCACAACTTTTTGGAAAATAGTTTAGCTCATTCAATATAAAGTTCAAGTAAGAATGCCAAACCACATTGAGTCCATGGTCCAGAAGTTCAATTCTGTTCTTAAAGAACCAAAAGCATATTGTTAGTTCATGCAGACGAATTGATTATAAATTAAGCTTCCTCCAAGTTCCTTCTTCTGCATCTATCATCTTTTCCTTCTAATGGAAACAGTTAATTACTTCTTCATTTATTTCCTCTCTTACTCATTGATCCTCTTAATATTACATATCTTGAAAAGATTCCACATTCTGTACTCTGAAAGGTGAAAGATCGTAACAAAGCATCACTTTGAGACACAGCCCAAATGCATATATCCATCACTTATGTTGTAGTAAAGCTATCCATTCCATATAGCACAAACATCTAAATAACTAACATGGTCTTGCATTCAACCATTCCCTCGAGACAGGTAAAAGAATCTTCAGATTTATTTCTTCACCTATTTATATCTTCACAGAATCAAGCAGTCTAAACATGAAGGAATCGAGAAACATTTCCTGAAAACATACTTCAACACCAACTAAGTGCCTCCAGTAAAAACAAAACAAGCAACCCAAAAGACAACTGCTCATTTGGTTTCCAATTTTTTCATATAAATATATATTAGTCTAAAACCTCTCTAACCTTTCGCTTATACTTCTCCTATATTACAATCAGACATCCTTCTTTACAGAGCATTAGCGATCCTGATCCATATCCAGCATCATGAAAAATAAAAGGACAAGCTATTGTTTACAAATATTTCTGCCTTTTTTACACAAAATATCACATTCAAGCAATTCAAGGTCCAAACGACACTTAGTTTTTGCTTTGTAATTCTTCTAGAGTGCATAGAGAGCCCACGTTGGGCATTTTAGAACAAAGGTATGGGAGACATGCACAATATTTGCAATAATCATAAATACAAAGTACATATATTTTTACTTTGTTCAGTGACTAAGATTCTAATATGCATTTTGAATCATTCTCCTTGTGTTAGATACCTCTCACAAATATGCAAAATTTGAGATTTGATGAATCCTATGTAGACATATAACTGCACTAAATATTCATGCTCAAGTATAGTTTGGACGCTCAAACAAGAGAGAAAGATGCCTCACAAACACAGTCTATTTACAATTTAGTCACTATGTACTGACCCCAAGCTTTTGTGCACGTGAGAGACTTCAAATTATTCAATTTTCTAACTACTCGACGAGATTTACCAAGTTCACTAACACCTCCCTCAGTCCCACAAGAAAAAAAGAGCCATCTCAATAATTAATGAATAATAGACTATTGCAAGCAAACTCAACTACTAGTAGAGCAGTAAATGCTAAATCTTCATCTGTTCATTGGAAGCCTCTATTCATAAAACAAAATATAAGACCAAATAACCACCATTCATATGCATAAACTACATTCATCATCCAAATCTCTAATAGTATGCCTCAACACAAACCAAAAGAGAGAGAAAAGAAAGAAAATTTCATGACAGGTATAACTAAATTCAATTCATAATTAAAAAGTAAACACAAAAAAATGGAAATGTACAAACCTGAACCAGATAGTAAAAGATGCGGAGGCCTTCGGGATCCTTGCTTGTCTGCACATCCATGAGGGAACCAATCTTCGAAGTCGTAAACGAGATGTGCTCGTTCCCCATTACAATCTCCAGCTCTTGCCTCCCTACACGGTCGGGCTCCGGCCAATTATTATCATCCTCCTTCATTATCTGTGTTGAAATCACGTAATGATTGGGGTCAAGATTAGGAATGAATGGAGATAATTTATCTTTCCATGTGTGAAATATTATAATCTTTTAGATTGTAGAATTATTTCTTTCTCCTTATATTTCTCATTTCCTTGTAGTATAAGTGGGTGTATTGAGTTGTAAATTAATAAGAAGAAATATTCAATTTTCTCTTCATGGTATCAGAGCCGTGAGTTTTTCTAACCTAGCAAAATCATGTCGGAAGCCCCCCGCCAACAACAGAGAATCTACAACCTTTGACTCTCACAACGGCGAGTCTGAAGGTGCCTCTACCATAGGTTAGGGGAAAAATTCACCTTTTCAATTAACAGTTGAAAAACTGAACGGGAAGAATTTTCGTCGATCAAACTGATAATTGATGGAAAAGGAAAATTAGGTTACCTCACGGGTGAAACAACGAAGCTAGCCTCAACCAACACCGTCTCTCTTCAAAAATGGAAGTCAGAGAATTGCATGGTGACTGCTTGGCTAGTAAACTCGATGAAACCATCTATTGGAAAGACATACCTCTTTCTACTGACGGCGAACGACGCGTGGGATGCAGTGAAGGAGACATACTCAGATTCTGAAAATTCGTCCCAGATTTTTGAAATCAAAACCAAACTTTGGCAAACTCGACAAGGTGAACGAGATGTCACTGAATATTACCTTGAGATGACGGCTTTGTGGCAAAAACTGGACTTGAGCACGGAGGAAGAGTGGGAATGTGAGGGAGACAGCGCACGATTCAAGAAAAAGCTCGAAAACGAGAGGGCATTTGAATTCTTGGCAGGGCTGCACCGTGATCTTGATGATGTTAGGGGCCGAATTCTGGGAAGAGAGCCCTTACCGTCGATGAGGGAAGTTTTTGCAGAGGTAAGACGCGAAAAAAATTGGCGAAAAATCATTATGGACGCCGGTGGTGGAGCGTTGAAGTCGCCTGGAACCGAACACTCAGCCCTAACGTCAAAGTGGTCTGGGTCGTCCAAATCTGTTCTTTTCAATGCTGGACCTGGGTCATCTAATTTCGGGCACATGTCATCTAATTCCAGGCTTTTTAATGTTGGCCTGGAATTAAAAAGGGTGCATCAAATGAATTAGAAAAAAATTATGTAATTGGGCCGGATATTACGGGCCTTTATTCAAGAGGAGCCGTAAATGGGTCGATCGACGACCCTGGTGTGAAAATTGCTGTAAATCGGGACATAAAGTAGACACGTGCTGAGAGTTGCATGGAAAACCAAGAAATTGGAAACCGAGACAAAACAAAAATCAGGGATATCAAGCTTCGGTTGACTATCAAGGAGAACAACCCAGGGAGTCCAGTGGCGCCTTCAGTCCTGAACAGATGGAACAACTTTACAAATTATTATCCAGCTTTCAACCGCCTAGTCAAAACTCCACAAACAATCCATCAAGCTCACCGACTCATAGAGGTAATTTTTTAAGAGCCCTAACATCCACCACAAAGTCTAGTACACCCTGGATCATTGACTCCGGAGCTTCTGATCACATGACGGGCTCCCATAACCTAGAGCATGGTTTGACACTTGACAGATTTGCTAAAGCATTGAAAAACCAAGGATATTGTCAAGGACAATCAGATCACACTATGTTCCTTCGACTATTTGAGGACGGCACTAAAATGATTCTAATCGTATATGTTGATCAGTACATTATTTTAACAGGAGACAATATAGTAGAGATGGAAAGATTAAAGAAGAGCCTTGCCACTGAATTTGAAGTAAAGGATATGGGGCTAATGCGATACTTCCTACGAATGGAAATTGCTAGGTCGAAACGAGGCATCAATATATCACAACGAAAATATGACCTTGATCTTCTCACCGAGACTGGTATGCTAGGATGCAAACCAAGTGATACTTCTGTAGATGGGGAAAGAAAACTGAAGATGAAGACAATCCAGTAGAAATTGATAGATATCAAAGATTGGTTGGAAAATTGATCTACTTGTCTCATACTAGACCTGAAATAGCATTTGCAGTCAATCTAGCAAGCCAGCATATGCATTCTCCAAAAGAAAGTCACCTAGAAGCCATCTATAAGATACTCAGATATCTCAATGGCTCACTAGAAAAATGATTATTCTTCAAAAGGGGTGAAAGAAAAAAAATTGAGATCTTCACAGACGCGGATTGGGCAGGATCGATAGACGATAGGAGGTCTACTACAGGTTATTGCACCTTTGTATGAGGAAATCTGGTAACTTGGAGAAGTAAGAAACAGAATGTAGTGGCCATAAGTAGTGCTGAAGCTGAGTTCAAAGCGGTTGCACAAGGAATTTGTGAAGGACTGTGGTTGAAGAAATTTCTGGAAGAACACATCACAATTAAGTTACCACTTAAACTTTATTGTGATAATAAAACAGCAATTAACATTTCCCTTAATCCAGTTCAGCATGACTGAACTAAATATGTAGAGGTGGACAGACATTTTATTAAAGAGAATGTGGAAAAAAGAACTATTTGTATAACCTATGTTCCCACACAAGCACAAACTATAGATATCTTCACCAAAGGACTACCGAGACAGAGATTCGATGATTTCATCTTCAAGTTGGATATGATCAATATTTACGATCCAACTTGAGGGAAAGTGTTGAAATCATGTATGATTGGGGTCAAGATTAGGAATGATTGGAGATAATTTATCTTTCTATGTATGAAATATTGTAATCTTTTAGATTGTAGAATTATTTCTTTCCTTATATTTCTCCTTTCCTTGTACTATAAGTGGGTGTATTGAGTTGTAAATTAATAAGAAGAAATATTCAATTTTCTCTTCATTCTGCAACCCAATATACTACTATTATTTTCCACGAAAACCCTATTATTCGAAAATAAAACAAAAAGTAGCAAAAAATATCCTCCACTACCAACTAACAACATTATAATGTTATCGGGACAAAATCCTTAAAACCCTAATGGTAAAAAAAGATTCCAGAAGATTGGAAATTCAAAAGGCAAGGCGGCTTACCTCGGAATCGGAGACAATGCGGCGGCACTCCTTGAGGACGGAAGGGGTCACAAAAACCTCCTTACGGATCATCGTGTCGTTCTTGTAGTTAGAGTTATTGGCGTATCGCAGCTTTCCGTCGGGCCGGAACTCAAATTCTAGGAATTCGTGGCCGAACTTTCCCTTGTGCCCCACGTAGTACCGCAGGTAGAACTCGTCGTTCTCCTCTATGCCTGCCATTGGTTGCTTCGAAAGTTTTCTGAGATTTTGAGCAGTGCGCGCTAAAAGAGGATGAATAACAGTTCTTTGAGAAGCCAGATCAAACTCTAGTTAATTAGTGAATGGTTACTGAACTTTGCGGAGTATTACGACTTATGGGTGTTTAATCCATTCTTTTGAGATTTTAATTTTTTGAACAATGAATGATGGGAGAATTTTTGGTAAAAATATTATGAAAAATTTTAAATTTGTGTGTAATATTATTTTATTGAAAAATATATTATTGAAATAAAAAAAAAAAGAATGAGAATGAATACCAAACAAGACTTAATAATTGAGTTTAAAAATAGGCCTTAATGATCACTGAACATCGTCGAGTATTACTATTTCATAATTAAATTTAAAAATATATCATAATAATCACTAAATTATGTAACGTCTTATTCATCCATCACTTAAGTAGAAAATCCGTTAATTTCAACAAACGGCGTCGACTTGAGTGATGAATGAGTAACATGGTGCATAGTTCAGTGTATTTAAAATATATTTTTAAATTCATTTATAAAGTATTAATATTTGAAAAGTTCAATGATCATTAAGATATATTTTTTAAGTTCAATTATTAAGTAATAATATTTGATAAAATTTAGCAGCCATTAAAATATATTTTTAAATTCAATTACTATATCCCTCAAATCAAACCCTGTAAAAGAAGAAATCAAATAAAATGAAGTGAAAAAAAAAGGAAACAGAAATCAAAGGCTCGAAGAAAAATAGATTTTTTGTGGATGTTCATTCTAAGATGAATAAATGACATGAGTCATCAATTAAAAGTTTTGCTATCCAAATAAAAGATAGTATGATGCTAAATTAGTTTTGAACAATTTGCGGAGTCATATCTCCTTCATTGACAACTACTGATTCATTCACTTAAATTATCGGATTGTTAAGTTCATTGGCCATTTTTTTGTTGCTATTTTCAAATTTTTTTTTATTGTCGTGCTTCCCTTTTGCCCACGGTGAAAATTATGCCTTTGTTTGAGCATCATTATTTAGCAAAGAATGCATTTTTGAATAATAAAATGATGGGAAATTTGTGATTAAAAAATAAGAATTTTTTTTGAATTTATGTGTAATATTATTTTATTGAAGAATGTGTTGTTGAAAAGAAGAGAAAGAAAAATGTATTTTGAAAATAATGAGGACCAAACAAGCTCATTTTTTGATCAATTTGTATGAGTTCACTGATCTCGAACTTCGCATAAAAAGATTGATAGAGAGAGTTGGAACATTGAAAAAATTTGACAGAGAAAAATTAAATTAAAGTACAAAAATGTTCCAATTAGTGTCAAGGTAATTAAGGTTGATTTGATTTTTCATCTGTTTTCCCTTTATTTTTTTTAGTTTCTTATTTCACAGATGTCGATTTGAAGAAAAAATAAATTGTTACTTTTTAATAACTGAATTTAAAAATGTATTTTAATGATCATCGAATTTCACTAAGCGTTACTGCTTCATAACTTAATTTAAAAATATATCCCAATAGTCACTGAATTATGTACTGTGTTTCACATTCATCATTCAAATCGACATCATTTGTTGAACCTAACGGATTTTACCACTTGAATGATGGACGGGTAACACAATGTATAGTTTAGTGATTATTGAGATACATTTTAAAATTCAGTTATGAAGTAATAATACTTGACGAAATTCAGTAATCATTCAGGTACATTTTTAAGTTCAATTATTAAATAGTAACACTTGACAAATTTCAGTAACCATTCAAATAATTAACCATCTAACTTTAACAAGATATTTTGTTATTTTTTGTTATTATTTTAATTATTGTAAAATTAGAATAGAAATTTATTTTCTTTAAAACTTTAAAAACATAAAAACATAAGTTGTTCTGGACTTAATTACCTAAGGCGTGCTTAGGCTCGCATTAGTTGCCTCTTTTAGTGCCTAGACCCCGTATTATAGACAATCAAAAAAGAGTTGAATATCATATTAATATGTTGGCCCTCTTCACGCCAAAATTCACCTTGATCTATCTTTCAAAACACTTTCTAGAAGTACTTTAAAGTTTAAACGATGAAGAGCGTAAGTACACGTATTAGGAACAAATTCACAATACATTAAAAATATTCTTGCTTTTAAACATTTTTATGCTCTAATATTTCTTTTAACTTTTTTGAATTTTAATTTTTACATACATTCCACCATCGGGTTTCACCATCGTCACCACTGTTTGTAACACAGTGTGTTACACATTTTGTTGCCAATTTTCATCTTTATTGTTGCAGTCACCATCATCGTCACTTGCAACATTAAGTGTCATACTAATATCGTCGATGATTCCACCATTTGAAAACCTAATTGTAATGCCACCACCACTGAACTTATTATTTATAACGTTCATTGTTACATCAATCCCTCTGTTTCCATCGCCACAACCATCACCATTGCCAATACCGCTACAAACAATTACATTCTTTGATAAAAAAAGATTTGCCTTTCATAAATTTTAGACATTAATCCAAGTAACAAATATAACTTTCTTCTTCTCCTCCTCCTTTTTTGATAACAGTATGTGACCCACTATCATGATGGAATATGAAAAAACATATATATAAAATTATTCATCTACTCCAACAAATTCCTTGACCCTATGCTAAAATAACTTGATGCACTATCGTCGTTGTAGCCATAGTTTAACTCTTCTGACCTATCAAGTAAACACTTGAATTGTAATTTGAAAATATTTATACATAACTCGATCATAAATTGTAAAAATAAAAAAGCCTAATTTCTCCCTCACCCTTAGCAAAAATAAAAAAAATTACAATAATGTAAGTCTAAATCAATGAAAAACTGGTATTTCTTCAATTAGCATTCACTTCTACTATCAAAATTAAACTATGTAAACATGGAACAGTGATGAAGAGGCACCAACTACAATGGTATCTGTTGTGATGGTAATATAACGATCCTAAATCTAATGAAGTTTGTTAATTGGGACTAACTGTACACCTTATGAAAGATCGAGGATCAATTTACTCTTTTGCAAGTTGAAAACTGCCCGAAACTCGAACAAATTTTTAGAGACTAGTAGTGCAAAATTTTCAATTCACTTTCTCATCTTCACCTCCTTCCCCAACCCCATCCCCTCGTCTCCAAGCCCCTATCCCGACCCCTTGCTCCCACTTATTGGTTATTAAATCACCCCCACCTCGCACTCACCTACAATTGCAACCTTTCGTCCCCTCAGCACATTGCATCTCATATCCTTCCTATATCACGTCATCTCACGCCCTGTCCCACTCACTCCCATTTCTTTTCCTTGAGAATCTCGAGCTTAGAAGTAAACAAGTAAAAAGAAAAACATGGGGTATAACTTGAAACTATAGAGTTAAAAATGAAACTCCACGGCTCTTCTTGTGGTGCTCGAAAAAGTTCACTAGTTAAATAATTAAATGGAACCCTAGCCTTTTTCACAAAAACTGAAAAACCATTTTTCATCTGTTGATTGACACTCATTTTAGCTCCTTTCCACTAATGTGATTCTTAAGTTCGAGTTTGTTCCTAAAACATGAAAACACAATGAAAATCGAATAGGCATTCAAGCAAATCACTAATGATTGTACGGTAAATAGAGACCATAAAAGTGCATAAAATTTACTTATCACTCGGCCTGTAACTGTTTTTTATTACCCAAACCATGGCCTGAGTGAGCCAGTTCAAACGAACCAACAATTTTTAAAAAATTATTATTAGAAAATATTAAAAAAAAATTCCATTAAAATTGAATTTTTGCCGTCAAACACGCTCACAACAAGTTGCACCTTGTTGATTCATTTCACTTTACACATTTGATGTGCAAGACTTGAATCTTGCAGAAATTAAGGAACTTCCTTTTTGAAAAAAAGGGCTATCGACGGTATCTATGGACTGAGATTCTTCCTTTGCATACTTGATCTCAAAAACTGGACTGCTTCTTCGAATTTCAATTCAAACTTTATAATTTGTACATTATTCGTCTAAGTTCCTGGAAAATATAGAGACTTGTAAAAATGAAGTCCCGTGGACAAAATGGAACCGGATTAATGAATAAAACCAATCCACTTCCTTTTAAAAATAAATGTTTTCATGCTTTTTGGGCTATAAAAGTGCTTATTATTCTAAATACGCGTTAACTCAATTAGATTTATACAAATTATGATTTAATCTAGAGATTATAAAAAATATTTTGGAATTGAATTAAAATTTGGTTCAATAACTAGACCCCAAAATTAGACTAAAAACGTCCGATTCTCGAATTTAAGATTCAAATAAGACCAAATATAACTAGATAGATTGTTCACGCCTTCCATTAATTATCATTCATATATTGTTTTATTTATTTAAAAAGTTTGATTCAATGGTTGCAAAAGATTTATTAAAAAAAATACCGGAAAGGGCCTTGGAACATACAACATTTAATCAAAGAAATCATGCGAATTTCCCACGTTTATCATTCTTGGCTAGCGAGGGGCAAAACATGGATAAGACAACTGTTCTTGGACCAAAGATGTTAGGAGAGAGCTAATTACAAAACGAAGGGCTATGTTGTTCCGAACTTGTCCTCTTAGGCGTTCTCAATACCTTTTTTTTTTTTTGTGACATATGGGCAAATCACTTCTCATAAGCAATTAGGGAGACACCAAAGTATAATTTATCGAGTTGTCAAAAATTATATTAACATCTTTTCGTTTGCTAAAAGATCGTGTTGATATGTTAAAAACGTACCAAGAGACGTCAAATTTGAGAGCGAATCTAAACTACCAAACGTACCTCAAGAAGATTAACTAGAAGAAACTCGAGATAATTTAAAATTCAGTCATGTACCAACAAAAGTATGCATGCATCCTATCATTCTGCCCAACATTTATACCACTAGCTACCCCCTTCTTATCATTCATACAAGTTGCTTAAAGTCAAAATTAGACCCGGAACAGCACACAAGATTTCAAATGCATGCTATAGATACATGTACGACGTCGTATCAATGTATATGTACAAACGGTCCATACACAAAAGTTTATTTTTGGCTTATCTCCATAAGTTATTGTTTCCGTTCGTGTCACCCATTTGGTTAAAATTGATGCTGATGAATATAGTTTCTTTTGTTAAACCGTCTCACTGATATGGCACGAGCATACAATATGGACTGGACAAGGTTCAATTTTGGAGGGTCTTTCTCAAACACGATGCACATCCTTTGAAGGAATGGGTACATTTGTGGCCCAACAATCCATCTGAATACAGGAAATTGGTTTTCAATAAACTATTAAAATCTTGTTTCGTTATACTGTATAGGGAGTATAGTTACTCTTTGAGTTGCTCACACTTAGACAAATAACCACCACAGCCAACCCAGAATTTTAGTTGCCACTGCCCAAATGACTTTTTGTTTAAAACCGCTGGATATGATGTAATCTGTATCTAACTATTAGTTCAAATTCATTGTCTCCGGTCCCTTTTTGATCATCAACTATCTATAAATTTATGACAAGTTTAGACACCAAAGTTACATAGACAGTAAATCATTTTTTAAACCAATTTTGGGAACTAGCATGAGTTATATTTCATTATTGTGAAATTACCCGTGACACGGATTTTTTCAAGTATTCACGCATGTAATATAACAAGAAAAATTTAAGTGACACTCAAGAAAAATTCACTAGTGTCAAGTAGTTTGATAGAAAAAAGTTACACGTGATAATACCTAGTAAAGATTAAATTTAAATAAATATATATATGCCATCCATAACAATTAAACCACCAGATGAGATGAGACGAGAAGAGGAAAAATATAAATTGTTATAATTATTTATTAGGCAAGCTGAAGGTATGTTGACAGGTGTTTCTCCACCAACCCAACATGTGTCAAACAAACCCTAAAAAGAGCAGATCATACATTTTATCCAGATTTCTATTTATAGAAATGATTCTTACACATTTGGATTTAGTCCAAAAATACATATAAGCCTAATGTCTACCACATATTTCACAAAGGAATTGGCAACAAACACAAGAACAGTCAACATCCATAACAATATTTCACTGATTTCGGCTATCAACTGGTGTTCTCTCTCTCCCTCTTTCAATTTTCTTGTCACTCTTTCAAACCAATTTTCCCCATTCTTGATAGCATTGGAAACAAGAAAACAATAAGCTGCCTCGTTCGCAATAAATTTAGGGCCGTTTCATAAAAAAAAATGTATAGATCAGCAAGCACGAATCGAGTTACAGATGATCGCTACAATTACCATTTATCCCCTTCCCCAAGCTCTTCAAAGGGTTCATCTCCGGCTCTAAGAGCACTATCACTGGAAACTAGTGAGCTGCCTGTGTATGAACCACTCTCTGAGGCAGCTAAGAAGGAGAGGGCTCGTGCCAAGTTTGCAGAAAACGCCATTCATATCATACCTGTTGTGCTTCTCTTGTGTGCATTCATTCTCTGGTTCTTTTCTAATCCAGGTAATTTAAAGTTTTCTCTAAATTTCTTTTCTAAGGCTTATGATATTATTTTGTTCACTACGCAAAAAATAGGGTTTCCAAAAATCCATCCCAAGGGATAAATTTTTCTCATGAATATCATATCTCACCTAAAAGCTTAAATTGTTAGAATAAATAACAGTTTCAATATATAATGAAGTTAAATGTACCCGCGATAGATTATTTTTACTTTGGACCACAGACATTGACGTACCCGTGAAAGAAAATGCCATTGCTGCGAAAATCGAAGGCTTGACACTTGAAGGGGAGGTTGATAGTGATGGTACAGGTCAATTGCCTATGGAGTTGGGGGATTTTGATTCAGCAAAGATAGAAGATACTAAAAAATCCATTTCAGACATTATCAGATCATTATGAGGCTTATGCATTTTCTCCTTTCAGCACTATAAATTAATTCCCATTTATTGCTCTGTTTTAGCTTCCATTTTGTAATAGAATTCCAGTGATGCTGTTACAGATTTTGTAATAGATTTCCATAACATGCCCCCATTTTTATGCATGCTGTCCTTTATTTTTATTTTATTTTTTCACATTTCATAACAAAATAAATCACATCATTTGCTCTGGTCTCCTTTTTAAATATCTTACGCGCAAAAAGATTGTGTTAAGGGTCAAAATGTGGACTCAATTAAAATTTTGTGTTAGATCAACCTACACGTCCAATAAGAGTAACCTAAAACCACACAAGAATCGGCAAAAAAATCAAGGGTAGAAGCTCATAATTCTTGAGTCACTTTGTTGTTCAACTATTGAATTTTTTTAGTTACCTTGTTGGTGCATTTTAATATTAAAAATTCATTCATTATATATATAGATTTTTAGGTTTTGGGTTGGAGGCTTGAAAAATGGAAGGTGAAAGAGTTCATCTGTTTATGACACCTTTTTATTTTGGGTGACCTATTTTTATATATAAATATGACTATTTCTTTGTCATTCATCATCATCATCATCATCATCACCACAACAATTATGATTCTTCTAATTTTTCTCCTTACGTTATCACTCATTTTCCTTGAGAGATTATTAAGCAAAGAATGATGTTTCTTTTAGTGGATCTTTGAGCTCAACTACTTGTGCAGAGTTTGTTTGAACCATACGATGAATAGTCGGGCTGTTGTAACCTAAAGGGGACAAGTCATAGAGAAGTTTTATTGCACTGTGTTTTAGGCCTTGTCAACCGCAAAGGGCTTGAATAAAGAGATCGAGATATCTGTGCTTCAGTCCATCCGATTTTGTCATCTTCCTATTCATTTTGCAACCTCATTTTTTATTATTAAAACTTCACCAACTATTTTAAGGAGAATTCGAACAAATGGAGTTAGCACCTGAGAAGCCTGTTGACAACGTCGGAGATCTTAACAAGCCCTTTCGTTTTAAGAGAGCTCATTTTAAGCGATGGCAGAGTAAAATCCTATTTTACCTCAGTCTTCTCAAAGTCTCCTACATCCTCACTAAGAAGAATCCAAACAGGGTCACTACTGACAATATGAACAGAGAGGAACTTCAAGCTCATCGAGGGAAGGTAGAAAAATATAATAGAGATGAGTATAATTGTCGGTGTTATATCTTGAACTGCCTAGTGGATAATTTTTATGATTATTACAATATTATTTACTTCTCTGCAAAGAAAATGTGGAAAACTTTACAGAATAAATATGATACTGGGGAAGCTGGTGCAAAAAAAATATGCTGCTAGTTGCTTCTTTCACTATCAAATGGTGGATGGAAAATTTGTGGCAGAACAAGAGTATGATTCTATTACTTTAATTCTTTTGTTTAGTCTTTGAGAATAATTCATAAGACTACTCCACTATATTCACCTGCAACAAGTACTTCTTCAAATCTTTGGGATGAAATAATTTTAACTGCATGTAATGTGTTGTCGTGCTGAATAGGGTGCCATACAAGAAAATAAAAATCACACCTTTTGAGCTGTGGAAAAACATAAGCCGAACTTGAGATTTTTAAGGTTTGTGGTGTTTAGATTTTGTAAGGCTAACAGATTCTAAAATACAAAAATTGGGTGTTAGAACTATCACTTATATTATTTTTTAATATGTAGTAAATTGTATAGGCTACAGATTTTTAGATATTGAAAATAATAGTATTTTTGAGTCAGGTGATGCTATTTTTCACTAAGATAATTTTCCTTTCAAAACCAAAACATAGTGGGGGTGAAGAATTAAGTCAAAATATTTTATCGCAACCAAATTCTTCTACACTTTTTAAAAACCAAGAAAATTTTCAAATTGAACCTAGAAGGAGTTTAAAAAGCTAGAGATGAAAAAGATTTTGACCTTGACTAGCATGTTTTCAATACTGAGACGACCACTTTTTTTACAAGAAGCTTTTACTTCATCTGATACTATATTTTGGAAAGATGCTGTAAATGATAAGATGGATTCTCTAATCTCCAACAACACTTGAAAATTGGTAGAATTACCACCTTATTGTACAACTATTGGTTGCAACTAGGTCCTTAGAAAGAAATATAAACTAGATGGTACAATCGATAAATTCAAAGCTAGACTTGTTGTAAAAGGATTCAAACAAAAATTTACCTTGATTTTTGCAATATTTTTTCGGTAATAATATTGGAATTTATCAGATGGATGTAAAAACTGCATTTTGAATGGAGATCTACATTTGGAAATTTAGTGCATATATTACAGATCTTCTGAAAATTAATATGTCATTGTTAGTCTCTATGTGGATGCTTTGTTGATATTTGGTTCAAATTTGTATGTTACAAATGAGACAAAAAGCATGCTTTGCAACCATTTTGATATGAAAGATTTTAGGTAGGCTAATTTCATTTCGGGTATGAAAATCGCAAAAACAGGTTATGACATTTTTCTTGATCAATCACATTATTTTGACAGATTGTTGAAAAATATACTTGTTATGATTACAAGCATGACACTACTCCTTTTGATTCTAGTGTTCACTTAATTCCCATGATTAATGAAAATGACGTGATTAATCAAAAGGAATATGCTAGCATAATTGGAAGCTTGTGTTATACAATTGATTGTGCTAGACCCGACATTGTATATGCAGTAGGAATACTTAGCAGATTTACTAGCAAGCCAGGAAGAGATCATTGACATGCCATAGAGCGTTTAATGAAATATTTATCCACTACAAAAAATTATGGCTTGTTTTTAAGAATTGAGTGATGCTGATTGGAATACTTGGTTAGGAGATTCTCTCTCTCCCACAAGTTATATTTTTACATTGAGTGGTAGTGCTCTATATTGAAAATCTAAGAAACAAACCATTATTGCTAACTCAACTATGGAAGCTAAACTTATAGCTTTGGCATCTGCAAGTGAGGAAGCAAATTGGTTAAGGGATTTATTACGTGAAATTCCATTGTGGGAAAAACCAATTTCATTTGTGTCAATACATTATGATAGCTCTGCAGCAATTGGTAGAATACAAAATCTTTATTATAACGGTAAATCCAGACTTATCAGGAGAAAATACAGTATTGTGAGATCTTATCTAAGTAATGGCGTCATAAATGTTGATTACGTGAAATCTTGTAATAATCTTGCAAGTCCATTAACAAAGGTCTTGTCAAGAGAAATGGTCTGGAGCACATCGAGGGTGATGGAATTGAAGCACATATAANTCGAGGGTGATGGAATTGAAGCACATATAAACAAGAGCCACGTATGAGGATACCCAACTCGAAGATTGGAGAGCCTGAGAACTGGGTTCAATGGGAAAAACGAATCATATGGTGGTCACAAGAATGCAATGTCTATTTATTTATCTTATTATTATCATCCATATGGTGTGAGTGCATTTATCATGTAATACTTTTGGAGGATGAGTTCTCTTAAAAAATCTTTTAATGAGAACCATAGCTCTTATGAGTGGGGTGCAAATATTATAGGAGCACTCTTGATAGATTTCATCTATGTGAGCGTGGATGTGTGGCCGCTTCCTATTAGAATTGGGCTTATTCTCAAATATGCTTATGAAACTGGGATTAGCACAAAGCCGTAATGTGTTGGCTATTAAAGCTCATATTAACACTTGGATTGTATGTGTGGACAGTAATTTTTTATTTCCCTTAAGTAGTCATAGTTCAATGCTGAGCACACTATTGTCTCTGGAGTGAAGGCTTCTATTTCACTAAGTGAAGGTTCAATGCAGAGCATACCTTCATGATGCATAATATTCTGTCTTTGCCTTGTAATCTTTCTGTTTTACATTAAAACGAGTGGGGGAATGTTGGTGCATTTTAATATTAAAAATTCATTCACTATATTTTCTTTTAATGGGTTTTTAGGTTTTGTGAGTTTGGAAAGTGAAGATGTTGGAGGTTTGGAAAATAAAAAATGAAAGGGTTCATGTGTTTATGATACCTTTTTATTTTGGGTGACCTATTTTTACCTATAAATAGTACCATCCCTTGGTCATTCATTACCACCACAACAATCACGATTACTTTAGCTTTTCTCCTTATATTATCACTCATTTTCCTTGAGAAATTATTGAGCAAAGAAGGGTGTTTCTTTTAGTGGAGCTTTGAGTCGACTACTTGTGCGGAGTTTGTTTGAGTCATACGACGAATAGTCGGGCTGTTGTATTTTAGAGGGGACAAGTCATAAAGAAGTTCTGTTGCACCGTGTTTTAGGCTTTGCCAACCTCAGAGGGCTTGAATCTCCTTAAAGAGAGTAAAATATCCGCGCCTCAATCTGTCCGATTTCATTATCTTCCTATTCATTTTGTAACTCCTTTTTTATTATTATTGAAATTTCACCAACACCTTGTTCGGAGGCCACCATTCGCGTTTAGAGATGACAAATTGAGGACAAACTCGGTAAGTAGTCTTTTTCTAGGGTTCACGTATAGGCTATTCCTAACTATACTATTGTTTCGTCACATTGATCCAAGCTTTGACCTCTTACGCACATGACCCTATTTTGGCATAGGTTGAGGTCTTTCAAACAAATTCAGTAATACCCTTGGCAAAGCCTTGTGAATGAGCTTGGACTATGATTTACAAATTCAATGTGGCCCTAATATTCATGCCCGGCCTTGGCCCAAGGCAAACTAGACAATTGTCTTGGGTCTCAAGATCTGAAGGGCCTAAAAAAATAAATTCCAATAGTCTAATAAAAATTTTCCTTTATATTCCTTTTGAGTCGAGCCATTTAGTCATTTAAAAAGCACAACAAAATAACTAAATGAAACTAAATAAGATGCATAAAGTAATTGGACACTTAACTTATATTTTTTATTTAAGGAATAAAATGGACATACAATTAAACTATTATCTAGTGTTATATATCTTTTTTTTTTCTATCTACCAAAATCTAGAAAAAAGTCAATAAATAAATATTCTCTATAATTTTTTTGCTAAGCTTATAAAGTTTCTTTAAAATTTATAAATTAATTTTTATAAAAGTTAAAAATAAATTATTTAT